>NW_019294742.1:0-42154 GCF_000500325.1 Leptinotarsa decemlineata | reverse complement strand
TTTCGTGTCACACCCATTCCAGTAGGAAGCAAAAGTATCCTGCAGCGTCATCAACAGGTTCTGGTGAAGGTTTTCTATATACACCTGATGAAGACATCGATTTTATTAATTTGAGTTTGTGTGATATGAAACGACCTACGAATGCAACAGGTGCAGCCAACAAAGATTACGTGGATGAAGTTGAGAAAAAAGTTCACGAAAAAAGTACGGAACGAACTTTTCAATCTGAAAAATGACGTTCAAACGCTTATAAAGAATGAGGTTAAAAAGTCCAGCACCAAATTTGATAACAAAATCCAAGCAGTTATCGGCAAACTGTTTCAAATTGGTATGAAATATGATATCGATGTCGGATGTATCAACAACGATCTATCGAAACGATTGAAAGGAATCGTGGATTTGGTTTACAAAACGAATATCGAAGAAACTGAAAGAACATTGGAATTCCGCATTGCCGAGCATATGGACATACGCAACATAGAGAAACCTGTAATAAAACGGGAAAACAGTCAACTCCCACTGAATGGTCAACCCCCGCTAAACTGCCTATGCAAAGAGAGGGGGGAGGTGAAAGCATTTGAATGACCCATTGATAAATTGATGGATACAGCCGTTACTACGTGGTAGGAAATCATAATGAAAGCATAAATGATACTTTTCATGTTTTTGTCACGTTTATTTGTATTTTATTTGTTTTTTTGTCCCTTGGGAGCTGACTGACTTGTCCATTTAGTCCAAGTCTCCAGAAAACACTGCAGCCTCTTAGGCTTATTGCATTTATCCTTTCATCTTCTCATGATACCCATTCCATCAGTCTCGTACCCTGTACTAGTTTGTACAGGTTCCGTGTTGGATGTTCGTCATATTCTTCTGGACGTAATTTTGTACGCCTGCCTCCTGTGATTCAGTGCCTCATATTTGCATAAGATGTGTAGAGCTGTTTCTATCCCTTCGTTGCATAATTTGCAGCTGAGGTATCCGTTGTACAGCTCGTTTTATTCAGGTGTCATCTAAGCGGCCAATGACCGTTTAGTAACCCTGTGATTATTCTGAGCCGAACACTACATTGACATATTTCTTTAGTTATTTCCTCGGACGGTTCCCCAATGAAGATTCTGCTGTGTTTGTTGCCAGGTACTTTTGTCCAGTACTCTGTGTGCTCCTCATTGGTCCATGCCCTAATCTGGTTTCGTACCAATGATTTCGGAACCCAGAGCTGGTTCAGGACCTATATATGAATTTGATGATCCACGTCTAGCGCATTCATCAGCTTTATCATTATCTGTGAATCCTGAATGCTTTGACACCAGTACAAAGTTAATTTGTTCCTGTTCGCGAATTCATTCAGTTCTTCATGGCATTCCCAGACCAGTTTTGATGTCATCTTCGGGTTTGTTAGAATCCCTAGTGCGCCCCTGCTGTCTGTTGAAATATTGATTTGCCCATTTCTTTGCGGTCTCAATTTAATAAGCCTTACACACTTCAAGATAGCATACACTTCCGTCTGAAAGACGGATGTGTATAGTCCTAGCGGATAACTGTAGTTTAAATTTCTATTCACCTGGTATACTCAAGCTTCCGTTCCATGTTTGGTCTTCGATCCATCTGTATACTAGGTGTTTTTTCCAAACATGTTTTCGGGATGACTACTGGTCGTCCACTCTCTGTGTCTGAGGAAATTTTGTTTCTGGTTTCTATCATAAACGGCTTACTGCCTACCTGTTAGACGTTATTACAGTGTTACTATCTTCATTCGGGTTTGAAGGCCGCCGTAGTTTGGAACTGTATCATAAAGTTTCGTCGGCATGAGTGGCTGGCTTTTTCAGAGGTGTATTTATATTGATGATTCACTGATGACTGGTGATTTCCAGTTCGTAAGTTGTATTGATGTTGTAGTCCGCCTCACTTGTTGATGTGTTGCTATTGGCCGAAGTGGTATTATCTGTTGCTGACATTGCGGGGTTGCCACTTTAGCATCTTCAGTATGTTATTCGCTTAACATGATGATATACACTACCTTGCACTGACGAGTGGCCAAACAGCACTAAACCGATCTGCAAGTGTTTTCCAATATTTAAAAATCGACTCCGACAGTTGTATCGCCAACAGCACATGCAGGAATAACTTCAGTGGAGAATCCTACTCTGAGACCTGTCGGATTTAATCCAACGCCCTTCGTAGTATTAGTCAGGCGAGTAGTTGTTTTCTGATAGATGTCAGTCCATTATACCATAGTGTAGGTGATTTGACACTGGCCTGAACGAATTGTTCTTTTAGATAATTTGATTTAAAGCCAGTCTCCAAGTATGCCCTCTCATTTTGTGAGGTTTTCTCTCTTATACGAGGATTTGAAAAAAATTCGGATATGCGGTTGGTTATCTCTTTTATAGGCAGATTGTGATTTGACAAACATGTTGTTTGTTATTCGCTTTTGCCTAGTTCGACGAATGATACTCTGGAAGGAATTCGGCTCCCAATTTTTCTCACAATATAACCTTGGAGCCAAGTGATATTCTAGTCAGCTGCGAAAAAAAAATCCAATTTTTCTCATTCAGATATATTTGGAATATTATTGTTTCGTTTTTCCCCACAGGTTTACCAATAATTGACCGCACTGAACAAAAATCAAACTCAATTTTATTTCACTTTGAACACAACAGAATACTTTGAATGAAACTACAACTATTATTCAAATGTTCATCGCCTTATTAGATCGCTCCGTGAACATCAAACATTCGCGAAAACTTGGTCGGACTGGGCGCGCTCTCAGCCACGTCAGAACTGGTTTATGGCTACCAGTGGCGGCCGGAGTTATTTTCTTCAAGGCATGATTTACAACACTATTCCCTTCCTTAAGGTTGTTCGCCCCATGTAAGGACTCGGTGGACAACTTCAGACTTGTTTCTGACCAGATTGGTAATCTTTCCGGTTACCATGTGAGCTCCTTGCCATGGTCTCTGTAATTTGGGACACGAACCTTTCCGGTGTTGGAATCGGTAGAGCAACATTACATCGCCCAACTAAAAGCTCACTGGCAGCGACATTTTGTCAAATTCCATCTCCATTCTGTCGCTGAGAAGCTGTAATTTGGTTCTGGCAAATTCAGACTGCGGGGGTGAAGCACTTGTTCTTGTCTTTTTTATTTCCGGCAATATCATCATCTCCTCCATTAAATCCAATTCGAACTTGCGATCCTGATTCGAGTGTAGTTCATGGGATACCCCGCAACAGTACTTTTGCCACCGTTTCTGCCTCTCTGTTGAGTGAGGCTACTACTTCAAGCTTATGGAGAAATGGTCCATCACAACCATAAGGTACTTGTTACCGGATGTAGTCATAGAAAATGGTCCCAGAATGCGATTCTCTCGAAAGAGCACCCATTGAGGTAGTGCTTCAACCTCCCTCTTTGCCTTGTCTTCACACCCTTTTTCGAAGAGCACAGATCACAGCGCTTACACCACTCTTTCACGTCTCGACGGCAATTGGTCCAATGGTACGCACTCTCGCTAGAGATTTTTCACTCCGACATTCCTTTCAGTGCGATCATCGTGGAGCTGTTTGAGTATATTCGGGATACATATCTTTGGAAGAATAATTTGGAATTTGTGGGTTCTGCTCCGGGCTTTCCTATTTCCAAGTGAATAGGTCATCTCGAATGCATATGGAATTCCTTTGGAGCCAGTTACCATTTTCTTGCTGGCCGTGCTTTGAGGTCTCTTGCAATTTGGGCCTCACCCCTTTGTCAATCCATTCTCGTACAGTTTTCACGACTAAATCCTCCTCCTGCGCTACAATGATCTCTTGCCTCGTCATGAAGGTAGTGTCACCCTTAGAGGCTTTCAATGATTTTACCACACTATGGTCAGGTGATTCCACAGATTTCCTGTCCTTCCTGAACAAGGAGTACTGATGGAGATTGCTTCTCTCTGGGTAAGAGCGAACCTGATGCAGCGGTCTGGTGGAAAGTTTTTCTTCTAGTAGTTGGATATCCTTTTCCTTCTAGCGTTGACAAAATTTACATCCGGATGTCAGGCATGATCTTCTGAAGAGGCTATTTGCATTTTCCTGACTCCTTCCTTTCCTATGTTGAATTTCAAAATCGTAAGTTTGTAATTTTCCGATCCACCTGGCCATTTGTCCTTCTGAGGTTTTGAAGTTGAAGACCCATCGAAGTGTTGAGTGGTCTGACTTAATCAATAATTTATGGCCATATAAAAAGTATCTTTGACCACTGCGATGGGTTCTGTAATTTCTTTCTGATGTCCCCAGGGACTCACTGAAATAACTGATGATTACTTCTTCTACTTCTTGTACCTGAGATAGTACTTCTCCTATTCCATGTCGAAATGTATAAACAAGCCATTATGCTTTGGGTATGCCAGGATTGGTGCGCAGTTTGCATGTCTCTTCAGGGCAGTAAGTGCTTGCTGGCAGTCTGGCGACCAAACGAAGTGGATTCTCCCCAAATCCTTCACCGAAAAATGGTAATAGCTATAGAGTCCAAGGAAGCTTTTTACGTCATGCTTGTTCTTTGGCGTTGTGTACTTCCTTGATTTTGTCCGGATCTGTGTCAACTCCCTTTGAAGACTTGAGACTGTTTGGAACCTTTGGTATAGTGATGAATATTACTGGAGTGTAATCCCAACACACCGTTATTTTCAAGAGGAAGAATAATCAAAAGGTAATCTTCTCTTCATCCTAGAAATGAACGGCCACCTGCCGTTCGTCTGGAATCAGAAATATGTCATTCAATTTGTTAATATAATTTTTGAATTTGTTGCATTTTCGAGGTTTCGATTTGAATAATTATTGTATGTGACCTTCGAGGTCGCAGTTCGTTACATAATTGCTGTTTTAAATATAGGAAAGATGTAACGGATGCCCCAAAAAAAGATGCTAGATGCTAATTCTGGAAGATCGTCAACGACAACAAAGGTGTGGTTGTCAACGACGAAGAGAGGGAAGTGTCATTAATGAAAGACCCTTGGAGAGAGAGAATACAATGAAATAATGTAACTTCTTGAGCAACCCTGTTACTGTATATTAGAAGGGGTGGTCGAAGAAGTTGCAAATGGGCCTAGGTAACACCTTTGGGGTGATAATCAGAGACGGTAATTTGCCAAAAGAGCACACGTTTTTCGATAAAGGCCAGTCTAGCCTTGCCCACATATTATTCGTTGTGATGCATTTGGTAGTAGCAGACGGAGTTGATCCGTTTCAAAGATAAGAAAAATATACCAAAAATGTAATATATCAGGTGGTCTTCAACATGATCGTTGATTTAAAATAATGAATGATGGCTACCATAGTTATGGAATATAATGGAAACTTCAAATTGTTTTTTGAAGGTTACATTACATGGAACTTGATAGGCGAATCTCATCAACTGACCTGTGAAGAGACAGTGATCATGTACGATAACGTCTTTCTTGGAAAAGGGTTTCTCACAAATATGACATGTCGTTGCGGCACCGATATTATTTGAATCGACTATAATGGGTATGATTTTTTCCATCTTGGAAGAAACAAAGAACCAATCCATGCAATCCTGACCTGGATAGCTATTGAAGCAAGAGAGGCTGTCATCAAAGGAACATTTGAAGTGATTCCCTGCACTATAGACCTTATGTTGTTGGTATTTTGAAGTAGTACAGTAGCGGTCAGTGTTGAACGCTCAAGCTGAAACTGCACACACATTCAAGGGCATATGTCATATCAAGCTACGTTATTAGTTTCAGGAGGTCATTCGAGCGCTTTCACCTATCCCCGCTCGAATGACCTATAAATAGTTATCTTGCGGAGAAATAGGCTAGTCTATCGATTTTAAAGTCAATATGACAAAAAAGTTTTCAATCTGTTGAACAAAAGTATTCAATATTTGTGTTATCTAATATATATTCATTGGTTTCCAGGCTTTCGAAAATGTAATGGCTATAGGAGATAAGTACCCCATCAGCATATCAGGCACTGATTGCTTGTGTTTCACTAACGACAATGTATCTACTAATTTTTCGAATGAATTCGATAACATATCCCATAGGAAACAATGTCTTGTGAGTTTTCAATCAACTTCATTGTGTGAATGTATCNTAAATTGCCATTTCCAGTACTGAGTTTCATAACAAAAATTTCCAAATAATTGAGAAATACCTAGTAAAAATAATTTTCCAACAGCCCTTATTCGAAAAATAATCACAGAAATGAGTTTCTCCTCCCAAAATACAAGAGTCAACACCAAATATAAAAAACACTAAAAGTAATGACGATGGCCTATTTCAATTTATTCAGTAAAATCCCCCTTTTTTTCACTCTCATGTTTTCTGTCATTGATGAAGACAGACATCACCTCATCATTACCATGGAAAAAGATATTCATTTGTTTCTCTCTGTATAGTGTTATTATTATTTCGAAAATTTCATTATTTGGGGGTTTCTTATTCCATTATGTAATTAGTATAACTGATTTTTTTTTGATAGTTATATTTTCAATACGATAAAATTACTTTCCGGTGAGTAATTTTATTGAGAATTCATTATTCCTCGTTGAATATAATATGGTTATGAGTTAAGTTTAGTGGGAGGTATATTTGTTGAAATCTATTGTTAGAGAAGAATTTAGTTGAATTTGGAATAACGTTGGCAGGACTCCGAATATTCGAAAGAAATTTTATCCTGTTACCCAATTTATCCTTGGAAAATAAATGTTTTTTCCAGATTCGACTGTTCATCAGTGACTTTGCTGTTTTGATAGCGATACTTATTATGACAATTTTGGACTTCAACATTAGTATACCTACCCCAAAGCTAGAGGTTCCACATGAATTTAAACCAACTTTACCGAACAGAGGCTGGATCGTCCCTCCTTTCAAAAACAACCCTTACTGGTGTATACCACTTGCAATTGTCCCAGCACTCCTTGGGACGATCGTAATATTCATGGATCAGCAGATTTCCATTGTGATAGTGAACAGAAAGGAGTTCAAACTGAGAAAAGGTAATGATATTTTCTCGATCATCCTGGAAAACAATGTCCATAATTACGGCTGTTCATCATTGTGAATCATCCCCTAAGCAAGATAACGCGGTCGCAGCTGACCTTTGTAAATCAATGACATGGCTAGTATCGCACCCAGGCCGGCCGACGTTTCGTGTTAGTTCAAGTTTTCGCAGCGTTTTGATGGAATTCTAGCGAATTCCCTATTGTTTTCGAGTTGCTTCGATAACGATATATAGACGCTACCCACTCACATATCGATATAGTAAAGTTCAATGGACGGTACGCTACAGAGCGATCTTATCAGGCGATAGACGTATAAATAATAGTTGAAGTTCTATGTTCACCATATTCATCTTCAGATTTTTGACATATGAGATGCCACTTGTAATCTGCATATTTTCTTATACTCAGCTATTCCAAAAACGTTTCCGCCAATCGTTTAATGAACAGTTAGCTTAATGATTTCTTCTGAGAATTTTGAAGAAACCGATCACTTTTTCAGAGTGTAATGTCCCCTTGAAAGTGTACCATATGAATTGGGAATTATTCTACGTTCATCATCATGTTGACTAAACGCAGTTTTTGATTGTTCTTCACTGAATACGTTGTGAGCATAGGAATGGATAGTCTGTTGTGATATATTAGTGTTTTCAAACTATTTCAAACAAAATAATCCTCAAAAGTTATTTTTTTCATTAAATTCCCTACGACTGCTCCGGATTTTTTTGTGATGCCTATATTCTTGAATACCAAATTTATTCGTTTTCGTGTCACACCCGTTTTCATCAATTTTTGAAAGCATAAATTATTGAACGGAGACCAGCAAGCGTGAATTATTGAACGGATACCAGCAGAATGTGTAATTATTTTATCATTTGTCTCATCTTTCATTAAGATAGGTAGTTTTTTATTCATCAATGAAATATTATACTCTTTATTCTTCACATATTCCGAGATATCAAGTTTATCAATATGTTTTTCGATTATATCTCTATAAACATTATTTCAATTCAATTCCTAAATGGAATTATCCAACTCAACTTTGGATAACATAATATTATAATGAAAATCTCACATGCAAAGAAAATAAATGTCTGAAATATCTATGCCAATGTAAAGGGGTTTATTGAAAATCAATTGAAATCTCTTCAACACAATCACCATTAAATAATCGTCAAAAATTGTTCTACTATAGAAATGAGGACTGGAAATTGAATTTTTGGCTTCAAAACGACCTTCATAAGAATTAACTATAATAACTATGTAGCATTATATTCCCCCCTATTTTTTCGAACACTGCTTTATTAGCTAATTTAAATTTACACTGATTTTTCCATAAGTTACTTGTAGCNGCTTTGAAAAGAGTTCATCTGAAGAGTCTTTGTTCATTCAGTAGTTTGAGTTTGATTTCTTTTTTGAATTTGTGATATTTCATTTTTTTTTATTTCAATAAATAAACCATTCCAACGTTGTACGGCTACTAAAGTGGGAGATTTATGATAAGAAGCGGTCCTGTGAATTGGAAAGACAAAATTTGTGTTATAATGTCTAGTTCTGTGGGCATGATTGTTTATCTTGAGCTTTTTTTCGAGGTAGATTGGCTCGTTTTGATTTGAAATTTTGTGAATTAGAGTAGGTATAGAAATGAAGTTCCCGTCGTATCTCCATATGGAGTTCAGAATGGCTATTAAGGTACGGAGTAATGTATTCTCGAGATGGTATATTGAAGGAGTAACGCATACAGGAGTTTTGAACGTGTAGAATTTGCTTGGCTGTAGATGCAGCAACATAATGTGTATATACTACATCAGCATAGTTGAATAAGCTGAGTATTGAGGTGTTTAAAGTTCATATTTTATACTGGGAGCGATAACATTTTTATAGTTATATAAGTATTTTAGTTTTTAGGAAATGTTTTTGGAGAAAGTTAGGGAGCTATCTAAATAAACGCCTAAATTTTTGACTACGTTCACTGGATTCATTATATCATTTGATAATTTCATCTGCATATTTGTTTGTTCTAAATACGAAAGTGCGCTTGAGGTGCCAATGAACAAAACTTGGGATTTACTTGGATTCATTTCCAAGCAGTGGGAGTCGGAATATCTTTTTATCTCTATGCTAGCTTGACTGAATGCATTGTTGGACAACATATACGCGGCTTCTTTGAATTTTCTTCTTAACCAGTGTTCCTCTTTGTGGATGAATTCAGCTTGAGCCCACTTGATGTCATGGTGATGAGTCCAAACATGTTCTGACTGCTATTCCGGATTTGCTGATTTCTCCTCGCGGTGTGTGTTTCTTGTGCTAAGCAATGCGAATTTTCAATGGACTCTTAGTTTCACCGATGTATGATTCTCCGCACTCGCAGGGTATCCGGTAAATGCAGTTCTTGGTGGCCTGGTTTTGATGAGGCTGCTACGGATAGTGTTCACAGATCTGAAGCAGGTCCTGATGTTATACTTGTACCCAATCCTTCTCATTCTTCCCGATAAACCTCTGATGTAGGAAAGTACAAGTACTGGTTGTGGCGGCTTCTCTTCTTTGTGGAGTTCTCGCTGTCTGTCTTAAGGCCAGTAGTAACCATTTCGTTGAAGGTCATTTTGGAAGATTCCTAATTCCTTTTCGAGACCGTCCTTTGCATTACAGAGTTCGAAAGCACATTCTCGTAGAGGCTTAATGATTCCTATCTCAGTCGATTGATGGTGATTAGATTTCTGGTTCAGATACTGTGCTGTGTGACTGAGTTTTCGATATACAGATGTTTCCCATTTACTGTCTGTCCTCTTCACCAATACGTCTAAGGAAGGCAATTCGCTGTGAACTTCCTTCTCCATTGTGAAAGTGATGGGAGGGAAAACTTACGTTGTTGATGTGCTTCAGGAAAGTGTCTGGTTCTGCATTCCCATGGTTCCATATTATGAAGGTGTCGTCTGCGCATCTCAACCAGACTTGAAACTTCTGGGCTTCTTCAATGGCCAGACTTATAAACTATTCCGTATATATATATTGGCTATAGCAGGTGAAAGTGGCGATCCCATAGGCAGTCCGCAAGATGAGAGAGAGAGAGAGAGATGCGGAAACGTCGTGACATAACTTGGTTTGGAATCTTTTAATTTTTTATTTTTGTTATTAGTTTTTTATTATTTTTTTAATTTTTCGGCTTTTATTAATATTTCAAAGTTTTATTTTATTGATTTTTGTTGTTGCTTGTACGTTATTTCTTTGTGATTTCAGTTTTTCCTTCAATAAAATTATTATTTTAAAAAAAAATTCAGGGATTTCAAATCATTTTATATCATATTAGACAATGGAAGTCGGAATTCTTTTTTGTAATACCATTAATTTTATGCGAAACAAAACTCAGGTTTGCAATGGTAAACAAGTCGTTGCCATCGACACTTTTCCAATTATTACATTTCGTAACAGCTAAACTTATTTTGAATATCTTTGGTAGTAATCCAGAAATAAAAGGTAACTTATGTTTCCTATGGTGTGCCTGCATTTATATTGGTGGGTTTGAATTAGTTGGTACAGGGGGTGTAACTTCATTTCAGAAATGTATTTCTGGATATTAACAATTTATATAGTTTTATTTCTGTCAAACTCTCGTACTCTCGTTGGTATCATATCTGACCACTCAAATAAATTGGCCAAGTCGACCGTATCCACAGTTTTTTCATTTGCTCTTACAACCCCGAAAAACCCTGAGAGAACGAGATACATTGTTTGACTAATACTGAAGACTGCCACCGTACCGGAACTCAAGAATCAGAGGAGTTTAGTTGAAGTAGTACTGAACAAAATCTTTGAGTTTCCTTGATAATTTCTGGAAATAGGATTTCACTCAGGAGTTACAAGGTTTAGTACATTGAATCTTAGGGTGAGACCCGGTATTGTGTTCATTTTCCTAATGAAACCACCACAAAAAATTGTAGAACTTTTCAGAATTCTTGATATAGTAACGGCTCAAATTCAATATCAAGTATTATTTTTTTTTTCAATTTCTTTGTATATTTCCACATCAGGGCTAGAGCAAACCTTTCAAGTAAACTGTATTTCTTGTTCAATTGGTATGTTTCTTCTGGAAACTTCTGTAGGTGGCTTCCGAATGAGATATTTTGATTTGGCAACCCTTATCAGCATTCAAAATTCAGTTTGTATAGAAAATCAAGAACTGACCTGCGCCCTTGCCTCCGCAAGTAGTTTACGTTTTACGGGTCACTTTGACGCCGAGTTCAGGTTACGGGTTGCCTCGGGTGCCAGCTTTCAGCGTGGTGTGCTCCACGTGCTCCGGGCATTGTCAGTGAAGAAAGTAATACACTAGAGGTCACTATGGTATGGTATTGACTAAATCAACTGTAGCCAGTACGGCAGGCTTAAATTGCCGTCCTGGATTCGAATCCTGGGTACTTGCTTCTTTCAGTTAGAAGTGAAATGAAACAAATAAATCAAACATTATCAAATTTATTTCTTTGTGATTTAAGTAGAGCATTTGACTGCGTTAATAATAAAAAACTTATTTCAAAATTAGAAATGTATGGTATAAGAGGGTTTTCTCTCAGTTGGCTGTTCATCTATTTCATGATATATCATAACACAATATAACATATTATATAAATGATAGTTCATTTTGTTTTAGGTTGTGGATACCATTTAGACCTTTTTGTTCTATCAATACTAATCGAAATATGTTCCATCCTTGGTCTTCCTTGGTACGTTGCTGCTACCGTGGAGTCAATAACTCATGTTAATTCATTGAAACAAGAGTCCGAATGTACCGCCCCAGGAGATAAACCAAAATTTTTAGGAGTTAGAGAACAAAGAGTCACGCATATTATGATCTTTCTCACGATTGGTTTGTCGGTGTTTCTGACACCGATATTAGGACACATACCGTTGCCAGTATTATTTGGAGTCTTTTTATATATGGGAATATCATCTTTGGAAGGACTGGAACTCTTTGATAGGATTTTGATTATGTTTATGCCGAATAAGTATCAACCGGATTATATGTTTCTCAGAAAGGTAAGGTTATTACCACCAAAAAGTTGTATTACAATTTAAGAAGGTTGGAATTAAAGCCAAATTTAGAATCACCAAAGAAAACGTCATAAATGGTTTCCGACGAGTTCTCCAGAAATAATTCACCAAAAAATAATCCATCCAAAAATAACTCAGTGAAAATCAATTCACGGATATGAATAAAATCATTTGATGAACTGTATGTAGCTTGGTTAGCTAAGATGATTGCATGGTTTTCAATATTTTCGTTTCAATCTAGTTTGTCTTGGTTGGTTATAGGTATGCATGTATCTTTATATTTGTGTTTCATTCTAGTTTTTCGGATGATGTATGCAACTTGGTAAGTTGTAGGATTAATGAACATAGTTCTAAATTTGTGTTACAATATGAAATGGTAAATTGTATGTGTTTTGGTTGATTGTTTTTTGTATACCTATTCACCAAAATGGCCTGGAATAGTAAAAATGTAAGAGAATATGAGAATAGAAATAATATCTATGAAACGTTAAATATCATCATTGGTAATAATCGTTACAGTGTTACTGAGAACCTTGTGACATATAGTTTTGTGGGAGAGTTACCTACTCGAAATACTCGTATATCTCACACATAACATTTGAATCCGCTACTAATAAGCAAATGAATGAAAAAAAACTATAAAAACATTAGACTTAAACCTTGAGTAAATTTGAATTTTAGCGAATATATTGAACTATCCACTCAGTTGTTGGAAAAAGGTTCAAGCCATATGATGTTTATTGAATTTACCCAGATATATTTCTCTCTTTTGAGTCAGCTTCGTCATTTCATATATTTTTGTTGTTTTTGGAACTTATGAAATAATATTAATCCATTTCACAACTTCACTTTTGTTGGTTCTTTTGGAATATTTTTTTTTCAAACCTTTCAACTCGTTCACTATGACATTAACAGTTTTAGTCCAAGTTCCCAGGGCCACCAGACATCACGTATTTTCTGACGAAGAAAATGTAGACGATTGAGTACTGTTAGTATGTAGGTACTAGGAAAGCATGACTACCTGCTAGCTTGCTTAGACGGCCAATTATCTGGTATCAGATAATCAAGGTACATAAATACATTACTTACCTCACGTAAATTCTCCAAGCTGATTTTTACGTATGTTTCAGACAGTATACCATTAAGAGAGTCATATATGAGAGTGAGTCCGACATGTATCAGGATGAATTGACTCCTCTCTCACACTCTCTTACAGTTTGCTCATATTATTTTATAATTGATAAAAAAAATCACGTAAATAATTGAAAATCAACTTTAACAAAATGCTCATTTGACTGCAATAATTCTAGAATTACATTGTACAAACTCTATTGATAAATTCGAAAAAACTTCAATTTTTTTAAAGAAATGTCAAAAACTTGATAGTCCTAACAAATATAACAAATAACAGCAATTTTTTTCAATTATTCATTTATTGGGAATTAGCCATAAAGAAATATAAAATAGAAAAATATTATTCTGTTAACATTTCTGAGTAGTGCCTTCATTATCAACCTCATTTAAATTAGACAATTCATCATCCAGCCAATCTTGATATTGAATATCTAAATCATTATTGTCATCATAATTATCCTCATTTTTTTCCACTTCCACTGTAAAAAACAATTCAAACAATGAAGATCTGAAAAAACTAAAGAGACAAAAAAATATGAGAAACAAAAATGAATTACCTAATTGTTTTTCCAGCGACTCACCGGCAAAACCCGGTTATTGATCTCCACCGAACCAATGAGAATCATATTTACCATGTTTTAATATCCAGCCATTATTTTCGGGTTTGAAAATATTTATCATCTTCATAGTTCCGTTGTTCCAAAGACTAGCATTATAGTCAGCCCGCCAGAACTGTTGCCAAAGCACACTTTTGCAAGGTGGTAAGTTTTTATAGTTTTTTCGATTGAATTCTTCATTGATGTCAAAAACCATATCATTTTTAATGAACAGTTGAAGTCTGGCAGCATCTACATCAATCATTCCAGGAACATTGTATACATCACAGATAAATGTTTGTGTTATGTTGAATACACGTTCTTCTTCATCTACATCACCAACAAAGTCCAAGGAACCAAAACGGTGAAATGTTTGTTGGTATTCGTCATTTTTCTTCAAAATATTAGACGTCCTTTGTTTGCCCTTTTTGAAAAATGCTATCCTACAATAGTATGGAATGCTGGTATACTTCGACACAACGACGATCGAATTGTAATAGTATTCAAGTCAACATACCTCTTGTTGTTACCAGTGCCGGTCAAAATCCAAACATAGGAATCACCATTTTTATGGTTGCTATATCTGTATCTGAGCATCGTATTACAAAATTAGCCTAGGCATCAATGTGGCATACATGGTACACGATCTTTGTATCAGCTTCTTCATGCACGATAAATCTTCGTGGATTTCAGAAATAACTATATTGTTAATCACGATGAAAGAGTGGCATTGTTGAAAATTTATATAAATGTTTTTTTTTGACAATGAATGGAATCATCTCATCAGTAGCCCAGTGTAGTACAAAAAATTCAACAAGAGACTGTTTGAAATGGATGTTCTTAATTCTCATACGAAATCTGATGAATGAACTTGATCTGGTCTACTAATGTTGAATTCTATTTGTGATGATTCATGTCGACGTGATCTTTCATAATCTTTCATAGGAGGGGAAAAATACTGGTCAAAAATGACATCTTATATCGTTGCTTTCAATTGAGTCAGCATTTGTATCATTTTCTTTTTAAATACTCCCAAATGTTTCACGCAAATTTTTCATGGTATGAAGCAAGAAAAAACCATCAATAATCAAAACATCAATGCAAGGAGGTGGATGTACGCCTTCTTCCAAAGATTTTATTAATACGGACTTTCGAGTCTTACAAATGCCACACTCGAAATGATACATGGACAATGGCATTGGAGTTATGGGGTATGATAAGATTTTGGACATATCCACTTTGTGATTGATCGATATATCCTGCATTTGCCCAAACAGATCTCTCTGAATACTTACTTCCTGCACCTTGCCGCCTACCTTCGTTTTTATTTTCTTATCAACATAATCTACAAAAAATTTTCTCGTGTTACTTTTTTCATGCTTTTTTCAAATCTATTTTCATCCATTTTACATTCGGTAATAAATGTTTGACGCCGTATGTCACCAATTTTTTCAATATCAAAAAGAATTTTTTCTACCTTCTCTGAGGCCGCTTTTTCAGATAAAATATTTAGTAAAATATTTTGTGGTATTTCAGCACTGAACGGAATGATAAATTGGTTAAATGTGTCAGCAAATTGTTGCAATTGCTTGCTATTATTTTTCATTTTATGATTTGATAACTCTGCTGTCACATCTTGTTCTTTTTGCGAATTTAAATTATTGTTTACACTACTGATTTCAGTTGATCATGACTTAGAGCCAATCGTTGACGTTCTGAAATGGAATTGGTAAATTGTATCATGCCTGAAAAAATATAAATTTTACAATGTTAAAAATTATGCTTGAAATTTTTATTCAATGGAAAGTTATCATAAATTCATGTAAATGTTTATGTTTGTTGTAAATTAATTGTTCTTGGAGTTTCATTACCTGGCGGCATCTGCACTGATTGTTCCAGTACCAAGTCAATTGGTTGCTTTGAGAAAGGTTTATTAGTTCTTTGAATGCTAAAAAACCATTCTGAACTGTTCAAACAAGTCAGGATGGCTTTGGGTAGCCTTTTGTAAATTGTCACTGTATTTAATTGTCTAACGATCATAATTCTGTTGATTGCCCTTGAAAAATAAATTTGTAATTTTTGGCAGTACAAATTTAAATAGTTCAAAATCTCCATTGCGGATGCTTCTTGACAAAGTTAGATAATAATGAACGAGTTTAATATAAATTGAGTAGAACTGTGGTGTTTTACTGAAATCTCCATTAAGGGTTTGCTGCTTATATATATTATATTTATTCAATGGATCATGAAGCTCTTCATTCTCAATTGTAAGTGTAGATATTGAAAAAGCTCTGAGACGTGTGATTTCATCGACAATTTGATCTGTAACCACTGTATTATTTATTTCCATGAATGACTTCAAATGTAAAATTTTCAACCCCATAGCCATCAAAGTATGAAGTCTTTTGCACCTATTGAAGTGTTTACCCTCAAGAAATCCATTTACAGAGCCTGACGCTCATAAATTACTCTGTACTATGACATTAGTTGAGCCACAATCCATGATAATTTTGCCTTTAGCTTTGAAGTAAGCCATCATTATATGAAACGCTCCCAAATGTATGAATAAATTGTTGAAGTTGGGTTTGTAGATAGCTTGCATTTAAAGGCTACTTTTGCAATCGCAAGTTTATAAGTGACTTGAATGGAAGGTAACGGTTCTCCACTAATTTCTGTTGATACGCACTCAAAAGGTCTCTGCCTCTTTTTTTCAAATTCAAAGTTACTTCATCATGAGTATTAGAGATATTTATCAATTCTGATTCATCTGGGGTGTTTGAATCAACATTTTGGTATATAATACCAACGGTATCATGAAAAATATCCCTACCAGATTCCATTTCCACAAAACGATCGAAATTGTTGAAAGCAACGCCGGTACAGGTAATTTTTTTATTATTTCAGGGCATGCACTTAATTTTTTCAGTGACGTTTATGTAGCTTCTGTATCGAGCTCTTCCACTCCTGGATAATGATACAATGCTCATATCAATGAATTATATCAATAATTTTTCGGCTATGCGTAAGACTATTTGAAACCACTCCAATCATAATGTGTTTTGGTGTTTTTATTTTTTCCATTGTTAATACCGTAGACGACGTCTTCACAGAATGACTTGATTTGACGGATACACTTACAATTATTTTTGAGTTTTCGATTATTGTCGGCTATCAAAGTGAAGTGAAACTGCTGTAGATCTTGTGGCACAGATATTTCTCCTTCCTCTAAATTTTTCGCAGTTATATATTGAGGTGATTTTTTCTTTTCACCTTGCAAGGCTGATTTTCTCAATAATAAAGACTTTCAAATGATTGCTTGTCAATAGCTACTAAATTTTTCGGTGCTAATAATATTTTATTCTGAATAGTAGAAAATTTTATTTCTATACCGAATTATTTCTCAATTTTAGATTCTTAAATGTGTGGTTTGAGGTCCCCACCAATTTCTTTATCATTATTCTCTTTACTTTCTTCTAATAATCCAATATAACACCGAAAAATATAAGTTAAGAAGTAACATCGTCCTTTATGAATTATATTTTCTTTGATAAAGGAATATATTTCTCCAAAAGCAGTTTGATGTTGTTGACGAAGATCATGACAATCAGTTTCACGTTTTTTTTTGTTTGATAAGGCTCCATAAGAGAAATTTTTTTGACAGATTTTATGATAATATATATTGGAATGAGAATAATTTAAAATTTCATTAATAAACTCCGGTTGATTTTAATTTTGTTATTTCACTTTTGATGAAAACCGGTATGGTCGGAGGAAATTAGAGGCAATCCTTCAGACTTATGCTTTTTGGTTTTTTGGTCACAGTATAAAAAAGTAAGACTGTTTGGAGTATTACTTACATCAGTATCAAACTCAATATAACTCTGTGACAAAGTAAATCAATATTTTCCAGGTGCTCAGTATGGTCTTCTACATTTGAAGAAACCGGTTCGAGTAACTCAGGTAAAATATATGGGCTTTGTTATAGGGTCAGGTTTGACAGTGGTTGTTGAATTAAAATCTTGAGAAGTATATGCTTCTAGCTCAATACTTCGTATGTCTAACTCAACTGTCGTTGAAGATTCTACAGATGAATTTTCAGCTATAATATCCCAAGGACATTGATAACTAACGAAATAATTTTATCAGTTTTCGAAAGCACGTTATTTGGTAACATCCCGACGCCGAAGGCGGAGGGATGTTACCTAAAATAACGTGCTTGAGGAAGTTGTGATAAAATTANGTTACTTTTATTATACTAGTCAGGTATTTATTATACAAGAACGAAAAAATTTCAAAATATTTCTATAGAACCAACCAAAATTTTTGTTAGTATAGTTACTAATTTGTTGGATCAATAGGAATATTATAATCACTCCTCCTACCCACAGAGGCGTTAAAATTGAATTCAGAGGATGATTGGCCCCTTGGATCGGTCTGTCTTCTTGTGGAAGGTTTTGAAATAGTTCTCTGGTGGACATCATCAGAATTTATGTGAAGTTAGGTAATTATTTTGGTAGCTTTAAAGCGTCTGCAAAGCAAGACGGCCGACGGAAAGTGTCTGGGAGTATTGACGACTTATCTTTAGTATTTTGCCTGAAATATGCGTAAAAATCATCTTGGAGAATTTACATGAGGTAGGTTATGTATTTATGTAGGTACCTTGATTACCTGACACCTGAAAATTGTTCGTCTAAGCAAGCTAGCAGGTGGGCATGCGTTCTTAGTACATACTAATAGTACTCAATTGTCTACGTGGCTCAACTTACTCTTGGTGAGGATGGCCGTATCGAAAATAACGAATATAACATGTCAATACAATAAAACAATTCACTATTTTGAGAAAGGTTGACTCCTCACAGTCATCAATGATGCTGAAAAGATTACTTCAATTTTCTTGATAAAACTTGGTCAGTGAAATCCATATATTAATGACCAAGATAGAGGGAGGCAAGAAACACGGCACTGACAGTTATCATGAAAGATTGTTTGAAAATGAGTTTGTTAATTTGTCTATATTGCAACTATGTAACGAGTTTGGTGCAAGTGTGATCGAAAACATCTGCATACCAGTGAGAAAACCCAATCTCAAATGCATCAACTTTAAATTTTATTGATCAAAAACACACTTTTTAGTTGTGTGGAATATATTATTAAAGGGGTGTTATTCAATTGAATGTAGTCTGTACTTATAAAAGCGAAAATCACCCACTTAACACTCATTCATCTCTGTTTCTCAGTTCTGGGAAGCTGAAATTTGATATTTAGGTGCTTCCTAGGTTTTACACGCGTACTAAGAAAGGAGTTTCGAATATTCCAAGTGGCCCCTCCCCGTGAGGGTGAAAGGGGCGCGTTCACAAGTGAAAATTACTTTTTAATTACTGTTTCTCTGTATTGCTACATTTTCGGAGGCTGAAATTTTGTATGTCGTTTCATATTATGTTATAGATGTGCAATTGAAAAGGATTTTCAAATATCATTACTGTAGCGCCAACGGCCAGGGAAAAAGGCACGCCCATAAAATAAAATCATCTTTTCATCACTGTTTCTCCATGCCCTCAAATTTTGATTTCAAATCATTTTATATAGTAGACAATGGAAGTCCGAACTAGTGAAATTCATCACGAAACATTGTCAATCACCTTCAAACAAACGTTTAATAGTTATGACTCGTATATACAATTCACCATCGAAACCGAAAATAATGAACATATGGAAAATAAGTTGATGACATTATCATTTCTCTTCCTCAAGGTGGAATATCTGAGATTGTGCACATCTTCAATAGTTATGAATCGTATATACAGTTCATCGTCGACATGATGATGATAAGCTATGAGTTTTTTTCCGTGACACTAAGGTCATCAGAACACCGGAAATTACTCTCCTCATAGATCATAATACAATTATAATACAATTCATAATAGTTTTGTTATTAGTTTGAAATTTAATTCCTAACCTTTTCATCAATATTTTCTTGACAATTGTTAAAGTGTGTTTTCAATCAATTAAATTCAAAGTTATTGCAGTTGACATTGGGTTTTCTAACTGGTATGCATACATAACAGCAAATGTCTTTGATCACACTTGTATCAAACTTGTTCATATTTGTTCCATAATTTTAACAAACTAACTGTAAGATATTCATTATAGATACGTATGTACATCGAGCGGTGGTATATTGTTTTTACGGGAATGTTAAACTACTTTTTTTTGCATTGCAAATGGCAATGGTCGTGCTCTGAAAAATTTAGGAGGTGTAGATTCCGATTTCAATCTGATTGAAATTCTGCCTTTTTTAAAATTACCCAGTCCCGGTGAAAATAAATTATTATATTTATTCAATAAAAAATTTAAATCTTTGGGGAGGTCTACTCCTTCTAAATTATAAACTGATAGATCAAACAGATTAAAGAAATCGCGCCCCAGTAAAGGTGGACCCCCATTTTTTATTATGAAAAAATTCAAAGTGGCAAATTTTTCCTTATATGTAATATCACATGTTATGAAACCTAAAGGAAATATTTTCTGACCATTATACAGACTAAATACTTTTTCTGTATTTTGAATGGATTTGCCGATGAAATTTTGTTGATAAAATGTTTCAGATATTACGCTATAACTAGCACCTGTATCTAAATTAAAAGTAAATTTTTTATTATCTATGAATAAATCAACCAGTACTGGATCAGTTTTACCATCGACATTAAATAAAGAAAATTCTTCTGATTCTAAAAAATTATTCCCGGCCGATGATTTGTTTAAAGATTTTTTATTTGGACACAATGGGGCTAGATGGCCCTTTTTATTGCAATAATGGCAATAGCAATCTCTAAAAAAACACTTATCTGATACATGATTTCGACGGCCGCAAACAGTACATTTGGAAAGTTTACTCCCTCCTGCTGCTTGAACTTTTTTTCTTCCTCCGCTGGAACTGTTGACCTCACCTGTTTGTGGCCCAGCTGACTTAGACGTGGAAGGGCGAGCATGCGCGGAATTTTTCGTTGCCTTGAAATAAATTTCCGGTTCCTTCTTTACAGCACTAAAGCAAGATGGCTTACTAGCACTTTTTGAACAAGCAATTTCCACTACCGATGAAAATGACACCGTAGCTTTTTCTTCAAACAACCTATCTTTCACATGTCCGTTTTCGTAACCTATTACAAAACGGTTCACTAACGCGTTTTCAATTTCCACAGCACCTCCGAACTCNGAAAGCTTCAAGTTCATACCTTTTCATGAGGAGAGTATTCTGTGTTCTGATGACCTTAGTGTGAAAGAAAGGAACCCATTGTTCATTATTTTCGGTTTCGATAGTGAACTGTATATACGGGTCATAGCTATTGAAGACGTTCACAATCTCAGATTGTTTTGACGACATTATCATTTTCTTTCCTCAAGGTGAAATATCTGAGATTGTGTGCATTTTTAATAGTTATGACTCGTATATACAATTCACCATCGAAACCGAATATAATGAACATATGGAAAATAAGTTGACGACATTATCATTTCCCTTCCTCAAGGTGAAATATCTGAGATTGTGCACATCTTCAATAGTTATGAATCGTATATACAGTTCATCGTCGACATGATGATGATAAGCTATGAGTTCTTTTCCTTGACACTGAGGTCATGTGTTGGTTGCTTAGCAATGTCATGATATAAGTGATAACTACCCGTGAAAACTATCCATGGGTAGTTATCAGTGTAATGATGGTTTCATTGGTTATTTCGACACACATGACTAGAAATAGACNAGTTATTGCAGTTGACATTGGGTTATCTAACTGGTATGCATACATAACAGCAAATGTCTTTGATCACACTTGTATCAAACTTGTTCATATTTGTTCCATTATTTTAACAAACTGACAAACTCATTTTCGAACAAAATCATATGACAGCTGTCAGTGTCATGTTTCTTGTCTCTCTCTCTCTCTCTCTCTCTTGGTCATCAATACATGGCGTTTACCGGTGAATTATAATTTCGAAACAAATCCCAGTTGTCCCTTATATTACTCTTCTGTTCATGAGCATATTCGAAATGAAATCAAGAGAAGTGTCAGATTATCAGTTGGATCCGATGGTTGAATGATCTATTTTTTATTTTCGAAACGAATAGAAGAATAACGAAGAGTTAACATTTCAGGATATTATAATTATGAAAATACCGATGATTGTTTAGAAATCGTTTTATATAGAAAGAACACTAGCACTTTCAAATATATCCTTTTCAAATATATTTCATGTTTCCTTTGAGCCAAGGAAAATATTATACATGATTTTGATTATAGAATTTCCACNCAAGATTTTCCAAACTGATTTTGGGTCCAAAATTAGTTGCTGAAAAAAATGACACCTGCAAGCGGATATTGAAGGAACCGCATAGTTCAAGGAGTTGACAAATGCACGACCAAACATTTTTTTCACAATGATCGTTTATGACAATTGTAGATGGATAATATAAAAGCCTTAGGCAGAATTCTGAAAAAATATATGAATTCAGAAGTACTGAAACTTCGTGATCATATTATTCTCAGCCATTTTGATTTTCTTTCTCTACGGAAAATATTTTCCGCGGGGCCTTTCTATCGTGGTAGCGTTTAAAACTTAAAGTCCATAAGTGCCATGAAAAAAAATCACCTCAGCACAGTTTTTCATTTCAATCGCATTTTTTTTGAAGAAGAAATATTTGTACAACCTTTCGACAACGATTTATTTAGATTGACTTGATTCGTGAACTATCATATAGTTGTATTACAGAACTACTTGGTGGGTCTAATAGTTGGACAAAAAAGTATTGTTATTTTAAATGAGTAGATGTCATTATTATAACATGTGTAATTTTTTTTATTGTAACTTTGTTTATTTTGTAATTTTATTATTGTTATTTTTATTATTTTAATAACAAAATTTCAACATTGTTAAAAATTTATAAAAAAAAGTAAATAATCAATCATTATTATTTTGATTTTCGTCGTCCTCGGAGTCTTCTTCGTCTTTCAATGCACATTCCATTTTGCATTCATCTTCAAACTATATTACTAGTGAATATTTCGTATAATTGAGTAAATGAGATGGAATATAAGTGATATTATACTATATCTTCATTAGATGCTGACGTTTCCTCGGAGGTAGAAGGATATTGTGATCATGCACATTTTGCATACATTGTATGATAGTTTTTCAAGAGTTTTGGTTGAAAAGTAAATTCCATAACATTTTTGGAAAACAAATCTTCTTCACTTTTGATAAAAATGGTAATTTTCCACATTGTATAGGAATTATGCACCTGTCTCGATTATAATACAGTATATGAGTATCAAAAACTCAAAAGTGTAATTTAATTATGAATATTTCCATCCAAATAAGTTGAAATTACAATCAATGAATACAAGTGAATCCAATTATATTTTTTGAATGAATACTGAGCAATGCAGGAGCACGTAGCTACTTCCTGTTCATAATATGAATTACGAATAGTATGAAACAGTTCAGTTTAAATAAATATCAACTCATCTTTCGAAAATGACACTTCTAAAATGAAGTAACTTCAACTGGGTTGCTCGCCTTGTTACTCAAGAATGGAAATATGTGAAAGAGAATAATTCAGAAGACAGGTACCAAGTCAAAAGATGCTCGACGGGAAGTCCTCTCAATGTATTCAAATCGTCGAACTGGTAAAGTTCAATGGATCATTCAAGTTGAATAATGATAATTATTGTTACATATTTCGATTTAGAAAGTTTCATTTTTGAATTGCTTACGAAAGTCCCTAAAATTTTTCTCAAATATATAGAATGATGAGTTGCATACATAAAAAGTAAAAAGTGAAAATAAAAATTGAGGTAGTAACTAACAGGGTTGAACAAAACCCTTGAATGAATCCACCGTAAAGTAATATTTTTTTATATTCAAGATGTCGAACTTGTCAAATGACATGAGACATCAAACTTGCGGCTACAATAGAAAAACTGTACAAAAGTGTAATTTCATTTTGTCACCAAAGTTGAAAACTTTTTCAGGAAAAATACGTCCCGCCACCAGAATTTTTCGTAGAGGAAGACATTGTTCGACTGGCTGAGTTAAGTATGACACGTTCACGAAGTTTCAGCAGTGAGATAACGGTTTGTTTTTTCTGGTCTAGGCCCGACGGCTGATACTGTTCATACCCTGTGATTATTCCTCGATATTTCTATGAATTTCACAGGCCAATGAGAAAACAGTAAGTGAAAACTTTTTGAACAAATTTCATTTTGAAAAAATGTTATCATCTGAAATTCTTTCGTAATGTGATATCAATTCATCAGTTCAAAAAATAGAGAAAATCTTATACATACCTACCTACTAGCAAATCTTTGTTTCATAAATTGGTTATATTTTCGTTTACAATTCAATTGCTTGAATTATAAAATGAAATGTTCAAATTATAGTATGTTTTTTATTTTCTCTTCCATTTCTTCATGAAATTCCTTGCGTAGCTTTTTCGCCAATGAATTGAGTTTTGTGATTCTCTGTGTAGTGACCAACAGAAATCACTCAATATTTTGATATTTCACTATCCCTGGTATCATTCCTCCATCTCTTATATATACTGATGATATCGTTCCCGTTGCTCTCCATTCACATCATCTGAGTTTTTAGAAAAAAATCAAGATGATGGTGAAAGCTTCAAGTTTCATTCAAGCCAACTTGATGTGCAATGGAGGTAGAATAATCTTCCTGGAGTCAATAAGTTTCATGCAAGCTCATGCCAGGGCTCCACGTTCCGCTTAAGGGCCATTGTTTTTGAGACCAGTGTTGATTCTTGGCTCTGCTATCCAATTGACATAAAAATATGAAAACTTTGTAAATCCCGTTTGTTGACCAGGAATCTTGTATACAACTTTTAAATCCCCACACAACATTCAATCGTGAGCTGTATAGTTGATTTTCTCTAAAATGATGTTAAGATTTCCTTCATATGTATTGATTGTGTGACAGAAACACAGGAACTGAAGCCTAAGTATTTCCTTTATTCAATACAACACATTTTCAACTTATTTTTGAAGAGTTAATAGAAGCTCTCTATATTTTGTTTTTGTATTCAATGTCAAATTCGTCCATTACACTGTCGATATCATGTAAGTAAATCACATCCTCGTTCTGCTAAAAAAATTGCATGAATTGTTCATCTCTTGTTCTATAATGGCAAATAGATGTTCCAGGTGCCAAAATTGTTTCTCTTTTATTCTAGAACACAGTAATTCTGCTTTTTTCTCAATCGAACCCAAATATCTCACAAACAAAAAACGATAGGAGCCCTGTAAACATAATGACTAACATTACACCTGAT
This sequence comes from Leptinotarsa decemlineata, assembly GCF_000500325.1. Lineage (NCBI taxonomy): Eukaryota > Metazoa > Arthropoda > Insecta > Coleoptera > Chrysomelidae > Leptinotarsa > Leptinotarsa decemlineata. Next base: position 17,046 of record NW_019294742.1, on the reverse strand, counting down.
AAATCCAAGGATTTCTTTTTGGCTGTTATCTTAAATCTCCTTAAAGGTCTCGACAGGAAGGGAGGAGGGAAGTGATGGCAGAGTTCGTCTAAATAACCTAGTGGTGTTTGGCGTCCAACTCAAGGATAAACTGGAAGCACTTGCCCTTCTTAGTAGCCAGCTAGAAATATAAATTCCACTGCATGACGTATTCCATATCTACAAATAAAGATAATAGTATAATATTGAAAATTGAATTACTGTCCTTTTTGAAAGAAGTGAAGATACTTCGAAATACCCATAAACTGAAGAACAAAGTAATTTTTGTAATCAACGACTTAAGCCCATCTCGTCCAGGAAACATCTCAATACCGCCAGAGAAAACGAAATGAAAGCGACTATATGGAATAATCTACTGGTCATCAATAAAAAAACCTATTCTTTAATAGACTTGGAAACGAAACCTGAGGTTTTGCGTAGCGAACATTACTCAGAGGATTGAGACGAAGGAGAAGATATAAGAAAAGATCGTTCTTTCACCGAGAAGACATCTGCCAAATGAAATTTCAGACATAAGGTCCATTCCACCTGGACTGATTCCACTTAAATAGATAAATTAGCGGATGATACTGCTTTTTCGCCTTTTTTTTACACTTGTATCGATTCATTCATTTTATCCTATCTACCTACTTCAAATTTTGATTTCATTGCATTATCATTAACCACAAAGTTTTTTGTTCACTACTGAATCAAAGTTCAATGGCAGAAACTTTCAGTTTTGCCCACTTGAATGTGAGATCCCTGTTTACTGGGTTCGATCAACTGAATGATTATATTTTTAGAGAAAACATGGATATCTTCGGTGTTACTGAGACGTGACTGAATCAATCTTCAAGCACAGACGCATTTAAAATAAACTTCTATCAGTTAGTACGTGCCGATAGAGATGTTCAAGTTGGAGAACTCGCCTTTTTCATCAGTAATATAATTAGTTTCAAAACAATCTACTCTCATATCAGCTCGCATCTGGAGCAGCTATGGACCTCTACTTATTTTTTATGTAAAACTCACATTTTTGGAGTAGTTTATCGTCCTGCTTCCGGTGATGTAGATCAATTCTTAAGCGAACTTGAGTAAAGTGTGACAAATTTGTTACCTTTCCACCCATTTTTTCCTCACAGCCGGTGATCTCAATATTGACATACTCACAAATGACCGACGATGCCACCTACTACCGAATTTATTCAATTCTTTCAGTGTTTATCAAATTATTGAGGTGCCTACTCGCATAACCAACAGATATCATTCTTGTTTCGGACTAAGATAAAGTGTCGTGTATTGAAGTCTCGGACGTAGGTGGAAAATCCGACCATTTGGCTGTTTTTTGCAAGATTATCACCATCCATATACCTCTGAAAGTCAGATTCATTTCCTATCATGATTTTCGCAGCCTCAAACATGAACTATTTCGTAATGATATCCAGATTATTAATTGGGGTGACTTCTATCAGCTTGATGATGTTAACGAAATGGCTATGCTTCTGAACAAAAATATTATTCAACTATTTGACAGACACACCCTCATCCTCATAAAAAATGTCAGTAAGCCACCAGCCCCTTGGCTGACTTACACTTAGAGACTGTGCCTTCAATAAATTTGAGCGAAATAATTTTCCTAATACTTGGAATAGTTACAACGATCTCAGGAATTACATAACCGGAGCAATTCGTCGTGAGAAAAAAGCATACCTCGATTTTATTCTTGCGAAAAAAAAATCTAAAGCAGCTTGGAACGCATTTGGATCACTAGAAATATTAAGAAAAAGTAACTATACAGAAATCGCGAATAACTTGAATGACGCGAACCTCATTAACATAAACTTCAGTTCCATTCCCCAACCTGAGCGTTCAAACTATCAAATTTATTTATTAAAACGATACCGTTCTCCATCAGTAATTTATAAACCTTTTCATCTCAGTCTGGTCTCGTCTGCAGTTATAAAGAATTGCCTGAATCGTTTCAAAAGTAACGCAGTCGGCTCAGACAATATCTCATTCCTAATGATCCATCTCTCAGATAGTCATCTATTGGATCAGTTAACATTTCCCGTTAATGCCATTTCCACTGAGGGTTTTTATCCAAGTCGTTGGCAGGGCGGTGTGATTATTCCTTTAGCTGAGTGCAATTCCCCTTCAGATCTCTCTAACCTGAGGCCTTTCACCATCCTACCTTGTCTTTCAAAAGTTGTTGAAAAGATGATCATGAAGGACCAGATTTGCAGCTTCACACCCGTGCAGTCCAGTTTCATGAACATAGTACAACCACAACTTTACCTTCCATCACCGACTATCTCTTCAAAGCTGTCGATGGAAGTAAATCAACTTGTTTATTACTTCTGGACTACAGTAAAGCCTTCGACACTCTTGAATATGACATCTTGGCGATGTTCATCGTCGTTTTAATCAGGCTGGAGCCTTGCTCGCTTACCCTTTGGGCTAGTTTTCGTCAGAGGGACAAATGGGTCATGACTGATTTTTGATGGTGGCATGAAAGTCCTCAGACATCCATACCGCCCTTCGCGGTGTACCTCTACCTGGCTGGGGTGAGATGGATGAAGATATTATTCATCTGTTAACGGAGGACATAGAGGCCTCATTCGACAGAGTGTCTGGGCCTTCTATATCGAGAGGGGTCGTCTACAGCGTAATCTATAGCTTCCCTGACTAACGGATTTTCGTGAGTTTCAGCGTAATCTAAAACTCGCCGGTTCTTCGACTGGATGTACTGTTGAATGGGAGGCAGCTTCAAATCTCTGCGGATGGCTTCATTCTGCACGAACCACGGAGCATCACAATCATCCGTAGAATTTTATTTTGTAAGGTCTCCAAGGTGGAGATGTTAGTCGGAGCCGCTTGTCCCCAAACGCCTGGAGCGTACATGATGACAGACTTGAACATCGTGTTATAGATCGTGATTTTATTCTTTAGGCTTAGCTTGGATTTTCTATTGATCAAAGGGTACATGCTTTCCACCCGACCCTGGATCTTTGCCTTCACGCCTAACAGGTGCGGGTTCCAGGTGAACCTACGGTCTGTAAGAAGACCTAGGTACTTGACCCGCGTTTGCCATTTACTCTCCCTTCCAGGGATTCTTACTTTCATGGCCGGAGAAGCTATCGTTCTTCCCATGGTGATTGCCGGAGTTTTTTCCGGGTTCACTCGGATCTTCGACTCGAGGTACCAGCGCTCGAGGTCGCCCAATGCACGTTGCATATAGACGATCCCCAGCTCCCGACCCATGGAAGATGAGAGGAGAGCCGTGTCATCGGCGTAGAGAGACTTCACATGCTCGGACTTCGGAAGGTCGCTGGTGTAAAGGGAGTGAAGCGTGGGAGAGAGCACGGCCCCCTGTGGCACTCCAGCAAGGATCTCTCTGTTGTCAAATAGAGAGCCCTCTACTCTAACCTGAAATGTTCTGTCTTTCAGGAAAGACCCAATCTACCGGATCAGGCCCCGAGGCAGGTCGAACGCGATTAATTTGTGTAGAAGGCCTTCATGCCAAACACGGTCGAAGGCCTTCGAAATGTCCAATAAGACTGAATGAACTTTTTTGGTCCTGTTTAGCTCCGCGATGGTATTTTCGACCAGCCTCAGAGCCTGCAGCTCAGTGGAATGTTCTCTCCTGAAGCCGAATTGCTCATCAGGCAGAATATTTCGGTCCTCAACTTCTTCGTTGAGCCTTTGAAGTACGACTTTTTCAGCCAACTTAGCCGCCGACGAGAGCAGACTAATCGGGCGATAATTCTGCAGGAAAAGCCGGTTCTGCCCCTTTTTTTTTTGGGAGCATGACGACGATCGCATATTTCCACCTTCTGGAGAAGTATCTTAGAGCCAGAGAGCTGTTCTTGTGCGATAAACTTAGCTTCTTCGGTTTTTCTGTGAATGCGTTGTCTCTGGTTAGAAATTACTTATCGAACTGAACTCAAAAAGTTATAGTGGACGGCATCAGCTCAGATACTCTGCCCGTAACTGAAGGCGTTCCTCAAGGATTCATCCATCCTTTGTCCTTTACTATTCAGCTTATATATTTGTGACTTCCATCAGTCGGTAGAAAAATGCAACATTCATCATTACGCAGATGATTCTCAACTGTACTTCTCATTTCAGTTCTCTTTCCAGTCGACAGTAATGATCTTTGGATCGAAAATATTACGAGATATTACATGAAATAACCTTCATATTGATATAAATGGTGACGTTCTGCCTTTCGTAACTGAAGCAAAGAACAAAGGCCTGTGGTTTGATTTTGAACTGCGCTTACAAAACAGGTAAGCCATTTGATTTGAACGTGTTTCAATATCTTAAGGCAACTGTTTTCGAATCGGGACTTACTTACCAAACAACTCAAACTGAAATTATGTGAGGCGCTAATCATTTCAAAGTTCATATTGCGATAGCATTTATGGCCCTGCATTATTTCAATCTGATTCCCTCCGTCTTCAACGAATACAAAACAGTTGCCTTCGTTTTTCTTTTGGCATTCAAAAATACGACCACAAATCACCGGTCATGAAGGAACCAGGTTGGCTGAAACTAGATAAACTCAGGTCACTGTACCTACTCACAAACACCCACAAAGTCTCGATGACCGAAATGAGACATCATTCAATGAAAAAATTAAATTCTTTCTCAAATATTAACAACTTTTTCACTAGAAACAGGTCGATGTTGGTCATTCCTGAACACATGTCTTCTGTTTTTACCCGCAGCAATTCTACAATCTCCTGCCCAGTGAATTCAGATAAAATACCTTGAAAAACTCAAAAAAAAAGACTCAAAGAGTAGTTCAATTTTCTCATTTTTCGAAAATGTATGTATGTACTGTAATTTTCATTAATTCATTTCGAATTTCATTGTTTTATTATCGAAGGTTGACTTTAAAAACAGCTTTGCTGACACTCCGCCTATTCACCTCAATATTTTTTTGTATATTCTGTATGTTTTTACTCCAGGTGAATGAAGTCGTTTTATTATTATTATATCAAATAACTCTGCTTGTGCAGGAAACTGTGGTTCGGATTACACTGGGAATCGTCATCAGTCGATTGACTTTGACTAAACTCAGGACTTGACACTGTGAAATATCACAAAACTGAAACAAAATCTTCATTGTCCTACTGGAGTTTCAATAAATTAATTTCATAAACAATATGTACAAGTTCATTCTCCCACATGCCAGAGTCTAATTGGTGAAAGGAAGGAGGATAGGTATAGGACGAAGGGAAATGGCAGGAGAATGACTGTACCGTTGAGCTCAGCTAAAACGCCAGCTACCAGCTAACAGCAACTAACAGCTAACACCAGCTACCAGCTCACAGCCCCCGTCTATGACATTTCGCTTCCTGCCGAAGCGGGAGTTCTCCGTGCGCTACGTTTTCGATATTTTTATCTCATTCAACCTGTGTGAGCTAGTGTGAACCTCCCGAAAAAAGTTCATGAAAAAACCAGTTGAAAGTAATTCTGTTATCACGCTAAAGCGTGAATTATCTCAATCGATTTTTCTATGAACTGAACGCGATGGCGTTTACGCCGTACATGGGAGAATCCAAAGATGTGTTCGGTGGCTGTCTCGACTTCCGCCAGATCTGACAGATCAACGGGTGAAAAGTATGTCAGTATTCGTGCAAATACGGAACACCCCATTCTGTATACTTTCGATTTTCTGGAGAGGAATTCTTTTAAGACTGCAGAATACGACATAACTAATCTTATCACTTGTTTATGAATAAGCAACTTGTTGTCAACACTTGTCAACTTGGAGTTCTATGCAATGAGAGGATACTTGCGTTTTATCGCCTCAGCCGCTCGACCAAATAAATATAATTTCAGCTAGTCATGGAATCTCTCTGCAGTTGATTCAGTGGGATTTTCACCGCGCTACCTACAGACAGAGCCAGGTCGAGATACTCAGATGATTCACACCGTTCTGAAGAGACCTGTCCGGTACTGTTGATGGGGCAAACATCGAAATCGGTCAATTGGTTGTTCGGATCTACCAACCGAAATTAATTTCTGGTTTTCATAGTAGGAAATAATTTGCGACGAATCTTCCAAGTCGAAGACGTTGCACAGGTACCTGATGATTTTACTTCAACTCTCTGCGCGGCATTAGCTGGGTTACTTATTGTTTTTTCCGTTGGGTATCTGCCACACGTACCTACAAAGTCGTAGGTCTGCATGAGAGGAAAGCGGCAACCTTGAGCATGTCATATATACAGGGTGGCCCACCACATTCACCTCGATATTTCTACGAGAAATGAAAACAGTTGGGGAAACACTTTCAGCATAGTCATATGTGGGTCCATGGGGAGCATATTTCAAAATCATTTTGAAATATATAGGGTGACTCCCAGAAAAGTTACATACCAAAGATATATTTTTTCTTATGGAACATCCTATATTTTTTATATTTTTAGATACTATAGACACAATAAAGATGAGTTACTATTATATTTTCAATACTTGAATCTGACCGTTTATGAGAAATTTTATCAAATATAAAAATACAGACCATTATTCAAAAATTGTTTTCACCCTGTAACGTGTAACGAGCTTCTCGTGATTAAATGTTCTGTTTACTTCAAAAGTTAAAGTTAACTACCACATGAAATATTTAATGCAATATTATTCAGAGTGGCAAAAAAAATTGCCTCAAAATTTGAACACACATTTGATTAAATAACTTCTTAAAGTTGAATGGAACAACCCGTATTCAGTGGCGTATGTTGACGTAGAAGTAGATTCTCTTCGAAACTATATTAAAGTTTCTTATACCAATCTCTTCTGCTTCTTACACAAAAAGAGTTTTTATATTTCAATATGAGTAATTTTTTCATCTTGAAAATGGAACACCCTGTATTGTGATGAAAATCAAAAAACCGTTTTCGAAGTTATTTCATCGAAAAATGTTTATTATTGTAATAAATGCTCAAAATAGTTTCCATTATTCTCGATGCATAGGCGAAATCTTTCTTGAAATGAGTGCCGAACCCTGGATAACATATTTCTTGATATGGAACGAAACGCTCTTCTTATTTGTACTTTCATATCCTGTGGTGTCATTGGCGGTGTAATGAAAAATAGTCGCGACTTGTAAGGACCGGAGACCTGGCAGGCCAGTTCTGTGGACCTCCTCGTTCTATACATCTATTTGGATATTGTCGATCTAACTCCTTTCAAACACGTCTATCAAAGAGTGCAAGAGCACCATCTAGCTGCATCCACATTCGCTGACAAATATTAAGAGGTATACTTTTCAACAGCAGAGGCAAATTATCCCTAATGAATCCGAAACATATGACGCCGTTTAAATGACCTGGTGATCGAAAGTTGTAAAAATATTGGTGTTTTCGTCACTGTAGTAGTAAAAGTTATGTCTGTTAACTAATCTATTGTTATCCATCGGGAAAAAGTACACGATCAAAAAAAATTGTTTCATCACCCATAAAACCATACACCAAAATTCAGTCGTCGATCATAATCTTCTTCGAAAAGCTGTTGATGTAGTTGAATGCGATACGGGTGGAATTTGTAATTTTCAATCATTCTTTGGATACTCTGTCTGCTTATTCCAGTTGTTACACATATTTTTCGTTGACTTGTGTGAGGGTGTTCAATTAGAGATAACATCACTAAATATTCATTCTTCTCATTCCCAGTAACCAGTTTTTGCCGTTCTTGCATATTATAAAGTACACTGCCTGTTCTTCGGAAAAGCGGAAACAACTTTTCCAATGAACGCTTGTTAGGATGACTCCTGTTAAGATACCTTTGGGCATATACTCTTGATGATATTAAACAGTTTTTTTCACACTCATGGATTATCAAAATTATATCAATTCGTTCTTCCTGGGGATAAGTTCTCATTTTGAAATATTTCAAAATGACAATAATTTTAAACTAGTTGAAACAATGATAACAAGTTGTGTCACTATCAAATACTTTTTGTTTCATAATAATAATTGAAGTCATCTAGGCCAGAGCCTACCATTATTGAAGAAATAGTATAATAGGTTTCATAGGAAATCGAAAATATATGTTTTTATTGACTCCATATTGTAATTTTTGTATTTATTTCACTATGAACTCATATTTTTGCTAAGAACCAAATGATTTTAACATATACACATGCATCTTATTATTTTGAAGAATGGTTTTTAATATTTCAGAAATATCAATGAATTTGAGTTTTTACATTTGCCTGCATTTCACTTTAGATATACCTACTTCTGCGGCAAATTAAGCCATTCAACTTCAAAAAGTTATTTACTTAAATATTTGTCCAAATTTTGAGGCAATTTTTTTCGCCACTGAGTAATATTGCATTGGAAATTTCATGTGGTAGTTAACTTTAACCTTTGAACTAAGCAGAACCTTTAATCATGAGCAGCTCGTGACACGTTACAAGGTGGAAACAATTTTTAAATTATGGTAAAATTATGGTTTTAATTTCTCAAAATTTCTCAGAAACGGCCAGTTTTAAGTATGGGAAATATAATAGTAACTCAACTTTATTTTGTCTATAGTTACTAAATTTGGAGGATAAGAATTTTCTGATAAAATATTCAATAATTGCTTTGAATTTTTTTCTACCAATTTAGGATGAGACATTTTTTTTATTCGATTTTTTAAACCAAGGACTAAATAAATTTTTATTATTTGTGGACGACAGGATATATAGTTTGTATATCTGCCTTAATTAGTGGGTTCAGTAAAATAATCTAATATAACAGAGTTATCATCTTTCCTAATTGAAAGAGTATCGAAAAAAGGTACTTTTTTGTTTTTGTTTCCTATGATGAATTGAATGAATGGATTGTATTTGTTAAGAATGGTTTTCATATCAGCAAGTTTGTCAAAAGGTTAAGCAAATATTATATCATCCACAACCATTTTTAAAAAAGGAAGCTGAAATGATACTTTTGGAATACATTCATATAATGAAACATCCATCACATACTGGGCCAGAATAGGCGATAAAGTTGATACCATTGGAGTATAGCCATGAAGATGATAGCACAGTCTGCTATCGAAAGCGCAGGAATATGATGATTGAAAGTTAATAAAGCTTCAAGTCCTTTTTGTAAACAATTACTAATATAATACTTCGAAAATGAAGGAAAACAATAAAGAAGAAATGAATATTTTATTTGTTGATCGGAGAATAAAGTAATACAAAGCATGAAATTATGAAACGAAAAAAATTAATGAGCGGTCCGGGGTGACTTCATTTATTCCAATGGCGCATTTGCTTTTTCAGGTGCAGGAAAACCCGGAAAAACCTGCAGCACAACATCATCTGAATATCTTGATCTGACAATGTCCTCTCTTTCATGAAACAAAATGTAGGGTGTCTTCAAAGGCTCCAATGAATTCAAAACATCGCCATAACACTCAGTGACAGGACTATGGTCAAACTTAAATCAGTCCGTTTCGTCTTTGACCAATGTGTGATAATGACCTGATTCAACGCCAGAACTACAGCGAACAATGACTGCATGAAGATTATAAAAGTGATCTGCTAGATTGAACTGATCATTTATTTCGAACTTTCGTAAGAGTTTGGTGCAACCGTCAGAGGTTGAGTCATGTTGGAAGATCATCTGTGTCATTATTAGATTGACTGCTGCTTCAGATACACTTTTTTTTTCATGATAGTCAGTTAGTTTGGCGCATGTTTTGCAACACAGTTGATCATCTACCGTTGAAAGTTCTATTTTCAGATGATTTGAAAATAAGCTCTGCACGGACGCCAGCTAAAGTTACAGAAAATCACATACGTTTTGCTACCTCTTGAACATTTTATACACAGTAAACAAGTGAAGATTTTTCCAGCAGAAGATCTACAAACACGGGACGAGATAGATTGTACGGAATCATTAAATCCAGAGTGGTCTGAAGTATTGATTCTGCTGAATTTTTGCTCACGAAGAGAACCCCATCGAGAACCCCCATCAAGAACCCCAAGAATTCAGAGTAATCCTCTTATTGTCATAACAAGTATATAGTGGACTTCAAAGACTCCAGGAAATCGGTTGGTGGAAAAGATGATACATTCTTTCGAAACCGCAACTGCACGAACAATTGTTTGAGTTTGGTGAATAAGTTGGAAACATTCTCGTTCTCGGTCATTGTTGAAACCTCGTTCTTGACATTCTTCGTCATGAACAACACTTGTAAAATGCTAGTCATGTTGCAAGTGTTTCCTGAATTATCTAATCCAATTTATTTCTCACGAATTTCAGAACAACTGTCTACTGATTCGTAAGGAAGGACATGTTTCACAGAATGTGTAGCAGAACCATTTCTCAAGCTGTAATCGATCCTTTCAAGTGATGAAATATTTCGTAGAGGGATCGATTCGGCTCTTGCTTCATGCCATGAAGCTCCTCTGTTGAAAGATAACCAGAACCACGAGTATTGCAGCTCATATTTGGGGGACAAGAATGACCTGAGTCTATCGACCGCACTGAAAAAGAATAAGATGGATCAATCACTTGCGAATTAACCTTGATAGGAGACTGATGAATAATACACATATCTTGGCTTGTTTCGAAGATATTTTAGTTCCACGCTGAAATGAGGGCAATGCATGATCTCATCAAAGTTATGTGAAGAAGGAACAGTTCCAAGTACCGAAGTAGCAATACTAATTCTTTCTATCAAAAAAGAAGTAGTACGTCCTGCACCCAAGCTAAGTCCTACTGCTATTCTGAAAGATTTATCGTCTAATAGTGTTCCAAGAGATACAACAGGTAAAGCATTCACCCAAGCACCCGATTCCTTAATCATTGCTTAATCATCAGACGAGCTTTACCGTATATACTTGTAGATTTCAGAAGTTTATTATTCATAATGTTCAGAATAGGTCGGTCCCATGCTCTTTGTATTTTCTTTTTAACTGTACGAGGAGCACTTTTAGTTGCGGCATACCAAAATGATTCACCTGCAGCATAAGAAACGTCTTTGATAATGATAAATATGGAAGGAACGATTGAATCGATAAGATCAGAAATATAATTGACTGACGACAGAATAGCTGGTGAAGCTGAGGAAGAAGCCGAACGTAGCCCTAGTCCACAAAGGTTTACAGGAAGCGTTGCTTGGAGCCATGAATCATCATTAAAACATTGTTGTAACATATTCCGTCGTGTTACGGAGTAAATTATCAAATTCGTCAAGTTCTAACTGACTCGACCAAGTGGGGGAACATCTGAGGGTGTACATGTGTTTTGGAATCGCCAAACAATTTTTCAAAAGAAGGAATGCTACGTGTTGAGGGAGTTCTGTCAATCTGGTAGCCAGCAATTTGAGTAATTCCCGTTTTTCCCGAAGATGTTCTGAAAGTAAATCTTCAGAAGGAGGAGCCTCAGCACCCAATTTCAAAATGATGGATTAGGAAATAATATTCGGGGTTAAAAGAGTGATCAAGTCTCATTTATCAAAATTTAGTTCAAGTCCAAGATATTTTGAATAATCAATGATTTTTTTAAATCCTTTGGAACAATGTTTTCATCGCCGGGAATTGAGCCATCGTCCAAATACCAACAATCAAATTCTGGAAAAGAATCTACTTACGAAGTATGATGTTTCTATCAATCATGTTGGGGGCATTTTTGAAATCTATTTTCAGGAAAATTTTTGAATCAGAATTTGGATGAAGATCAATATATCTATGAGCAACAGCTTCACATCCACCTGCAGTACCGAAACCAAACTGTAGTGGACGTAACATCGTTTCTAGTCAGTCTTTGATCCTCATACAACCAAGTTCAGCTACCAATCGACGATAAAAGGTACTGACAGCAAATGGTCTTACTCCTCCATCATGAAGCGCCAAGTATAGGAGAAATTTTTGGAGAAACCCTACAAGTAAAAATTAAGTAACATAATTTTGTAAAAGAAGAAAGGAGTTTCTGTCCTGAATTTCCAGAGCTGTTACTAATGAGTTTTTCCATGTGGCTAGAGTGAAAATAATCTAAACCATCAGCAGAACCAGAACGAAAAGATTTAATTGTCTTCAATACTCCATGTTCTGAAAATTGAAACACCGGGAACTCTGAAAAATCGTGTGGTGGTTGTGAATCCAGATAATGTGTGAAGTAATCTGATCGAGGGTGTTTTGTTCAAAGAACTGAAGGTGTGAATTATCGTATTCGGCCAACGTATCACTTGAGCTCAAGATTCTGATAATTGACCTAATGTCACCATCAGCTATTTTACTCAAAATAAGCTTAGAAATGTTCTGGATATATTTCCTTTTATCGGTCTGAGATAGAATGACATTGGTCTTAAAATTGAGAAGTTTGATGTTTTTCTTCATAAAAGATGTGAGAGAAGATCCACGGGAGTCCCTGTCATGTGGGATGGTGAACAAGGTATAAGAAAAAGTTAACAAGTTTTCCTAGCTTGTTAGAGAGTTCTTACGTAAACATTCATCTATGTAATTTCACAAAGGGCAGATACAGACTAATTCCTAGCAGATTTAGGAATCCCTTTTATAATGTGACTGGATCATTTCAAAGAGGACAATTTTTCATGGAACGTAGTATTGAATGACACATCTTCAGTAGAATGAGGCACTATAACAGAATTGACAGCTCGTGTGAAAGCTGATTCATCCAAATAAGGTTTGTATTCGAAATTTTATGAACTCTACTATTATGAATTTTGGGACCTCTCGTTGTTTTGAAGAATTTTTTACAAATATTACATGATTTGTTACTGTTAGCTGTTAACCATAAAGAATAGAATGATTGCATTTAAGTTGTTAAAACACAGCAAAGTATGTGTTTGATATATCAAAGATATACTCAAAGGATAATTAGCTTTCGGTTGAACTGGTTCATCAAGTTTCACTCCACTTGAATTGAATGGTTTTTTCACCTCCGGGATTTGACAAACTGACTCCAAAAAATGACATTTGTCAGACATTTCTTCAAATGGAAATGGCAGTGAAAAAAATCATTTTTGTTACGGTGGAAAAACTTTTTTGTATTTTCTAAACGACATGTGGAATTCTGTGAAATGGTGAATGCGTGTGTGTATGGAGTACACCATAACAATTGATTCGAGGTAATGCAAATTTAATTGTGCTCTGAAAGATAATTTCAATCACAATCATATTTTTCCGGACCACGTGACACCAGATGTGACATACAAGCAATTCAAAAATATGTGTGTAAGATGTTTAAGATTTTTAGTAATTGATCAGGATCGAGAATGAGCTGACGTACTTATGTCAAACTCTTACTTTTATAAAGATGTGGAAGTTGGTGGGGTTTAAATATGTCACATGATCATCTTTCTCAAAAACACAATTTTGGAGTAAATATTGAACCTTGATTTTAAACAATTGTTGGATTTGTATATTATTTCGTTTCATTGTTAATAAAACATCCTGTGTGATAAATATTTCTTGTAGAAAACAATATGTGTGCGAAATCTGGGACCAGAGAGGTCAAGTAAATGTTGTTGAATGGATATATTTTTTGACCTGCGTTGCGCCATGCGTTGATGGCGTAAATGAAAAAAGGTAGTATGTTGATGTCGCAGACAACGCAAATACCACCGATGATATTTGCAGCAGTAGCAGATGAAATATTTGGTTTCGTTCGCCAACGGCCTGCCAACCCGGATTTTGTTCTTTTTAATAATTCAGAAATGAACAGAAAGCCTTTGAAATACACTCCCAAAGAAGTCATTGTATGGCGAAACACGTGTATCGTTTTTGTGAAATGTGAAATTCGTTTTTTGAATACGTTAGTTATGGATTTTCATCAAATATCTACCAATTCCATCATATATAATATGCAATATTGTCAAACCTGAGGCACAATAACCGTGGGCTTTCTGGCCAAGGAAAAAACAGAAAACATTTTCAGGGCTACATTACTCTCACAAAGAGTAGTAGGTAACCTGTAGTAGAATATGAAACCGAAAGGAAATCATCGGAAAATGTGGAGTTGGAATGAATTTTGGTAACTATCGATATTTTTCGACTAAAACCTGAGAAAAGGGAGGAGTGAAATTTTATCATTATATCATCACGTATATTTGCGATTTCATGATGAAATTTCATGATTGAAGTTGTATAACATTGAATTCCCTACAATTTTGGTTTCTATCAATTTTTTCGTAGGATCAACATTTTTCGATTTGAACCCGAGAAAATGTACATGATATAAATAAAAGATCACACTTTCAAACTCATTTTCCTGCTAGAACGCCTAAGAATATCATCTCACGGTATGTGACTTTTTTTCTCAAGGCATCGTCTTTTATATGGAACCGAAGAAAATGAAAGAAAACATTTTTTCCACATTTTTCATTCGAATATTACTATATTATACCAGCATTTTGAAGTTCACTAATAATCAGAGTGATTTCTTCATCATGGTGATCATATTATGCTTCAATCAAGTATCACAATCGATCAACCAAAATATTCGTGTCCTCCTGCTCCAAAATGTTGAATGCTTCAGATTATTTCTCCAATGTCTCTTTACGTGGTGACGACCTGGTTTCACACTCACCCTTTGATGTTTCTTTTCTTTTAGACTCATTCTTAGTTTTGGAGAGGGGTTCAATAATTTCATTGAATTTCTTCTATTCGGCTTGCCTTCTCAATCGACCTATAAAATCATGGTGAGTGGCAGTGCTTTCCAGTATATAGTGCATTTTGTATTGTCCCCCCCTTTTCAGTTTTGGAACGGGTCAACTCAGAACATTGAAATTTGGGATAATGAAATAATGCATGTATACTTTATTTTTAAGTGAAATTGCCAGATGAAACTTTCAAGATGGCGATTGGGCGCCATCTGGTAAAAAAAAATTGAATAGAAAGGAGGGTCTTGTGACACATCATTTTGAAACTCCTGACGAATACTTCACAACCCTAAAATATGAAGTCAATATCTTCACCTACTACAAAANTTTCATCTTCTGGCAATCATCATCAACTTATTTTTCTATTATGGGCTCCATATTTTTTATACAGCAAAAAGCGCTTTTCATTTCGATTTCACTGATGTATAATTCATTATTATTTGCTCTTTCGAAACCAAATGTATTGAAAAAATCAACTTCATCTGAGACGGTACTGACTCCATTGAAAAATTTTGTTTAATAAATACTGTTGTCAGAACACATCAAACATCGTAGGTTTGCACAAATACTTCAGTCAAAATGTCTCCATTCTCAAATTAAGAAAAACAAGATATGTTGAAACTTTATTATAAATTTTATAGGAATAGTACGAAAACATGAAACGTGGTTATTGATACGCACTCAAAAGTAAAGTTATCTAATAATATTTTTTGAGAAATATACTAATTTCCATTGGTTGTGAAACATGTTAATGATTCTACATTAGATGAAAGTCTCGCGTTATAGTTATTAGAGACAAAATGTTGAAAACATGATTATCGAAAGTAATATCTCGATAAAATATTCCACTCTATACAATATCTATCAAAAAGTTTTTCATTTATGGCGGACATCTTTGTTTAAAAACACATTCTGGTGTTTTTCTTGAATTCTTCAGAGAACTATTTTATAATCTTTCAATTATTCATATTCAGTTTCAAGCTTATTCATCAGATGATATGACAATAAAATCGTCTCTCAACGTCAGATGCGTGTGATACAAACAAACCACTTTTCGCTTACTGGATATGTCCAATTTCGGTAAAGTTCGTACCGAGGGTTGATGTTTCGGAATATATTTGTGAAACATTTTTCTCAACTTGTTCTGTACCAAGGTATGTCTTTTGTTTTCATTCCGCTCATATCGAATATAGGTAGTGTATTTTCTAAACGACAAGTGAAAGTCTGTGAAATGGTGAATGCGTGTGTGTATGGAGTACCTAACAGTGCGTTGATTTTTTGTTTCCTTGAGTTTCTAGATAGTATGAAATGATAATGAAAGATGTATAAGATACAAGACATACATACAGGGTGTATAAACGGAGTGGGTGGACGATAGCTACTTCCCTGAAATATTTCTCAAAATAGCAGTTTATGAACCACAAATCATAATAAAAAATTCATTGAATCCAAAAAAATACATTCAGTTTCGATTAATTTTCGATACTCAGTGACCACCAAATGATTGATAGAACTGGTTTTCAGTGACATGTCTATTGAAATTATTGAAACGAATGGAATGAAATTCGTGATAAATGAAAAAAGATACAATGTAAAAAAGCGTGGAAATATTAAAAATTTACTGATATATGTGATATGTGGCAGAACAAATCATTTTGCGAAAGGCAAGCACTTGAATAGTTATTTATAGACCATTGTTGAGTATTTATAAAAATACGATGTTATGAATAACAAATCATGATGAAATTCATTGAATGCAAAAAAATTATTCCATTGATTTCAGATACATAGTGACTAGCGAATTGTTGATAACTGAATTTCAGTATTATGCCTGTTGAAATTATCAAAACTGATAAAAAATTAAATTTGCGATATTCAATATTCATTTTTGATGATGTTATATGTGAGAAACAGGATGTTATATTATTATATTTCAGTATGGGTCGTCATGAAAATGTGGATTACTTCTATCTAGCACATTCACATATTCCCGAGTCGCATAACACTTGATTCGAGATAATGCGAATTTAATTGTGCTTCGAAAAAGATAATTTCAATCTTAATAATATTTTCCGGACCACATGACACCAGATGTGACATACAAGCAATTTCAAGATATATGTGTGAGATGTTGGGAGGATAAATATGGATTTTTAGTAATTGATAAGGATCGAGAATAGAGATGTTGAAGTTGGTGGGGTTTGAATATGTCGCATGATCATCTTTCTCAAAAACACAATTTTGGAGTAAATATTGAACCTTGATTTCAAACAATTGTTGGATTTGTATATTATTTCGTTTCATTGTTAATAAAACATCCTGTGTGATAAATATTTCTTGTAGAAAACAATATGTGTGCGAAATCTGGGACCAGAGAGGTCAAGTAAATGTTGTTGAATG
>NW_019294741.1:11638-22519 GCF_000500325.1 Leptinotarsa decemlineata | reverse complement strand
TATACAGGAAAATCCAAAAATCCCAAATCAGTTTTTTGCTTGTATCTTCTTTATTCACAGAAATATTGAATATCTGTCCACATTTTGCTATTGGCACTTGATGTGGGCTATCAGAATAGGCTATGTGTCATCTGACTTGGGCCACCCCCATCTTTGAATTTTAAAATACAAGCCTGTATTTTTTGTTGTAGTTTTTGGATCGTCGACGTTCACATAATACTGGGAAATTGAATTTAATTTTTTATCTTGGGATATTTCGGTGTTATTTTATTATTATTGGGTGAATGATTTCCTTTTAAATTACGACCCTGGAAATTGGTTGACTAAGTTGAATAAAAACACAATAGCAACTTTCACGTCTTCCTATGTACCGTAGAGATTTTCGTTTTTTTTTTATTTTTAGGTACCTAGTCATTAGCAATGCAATTGAACGGTAGTTGTTAATTTTCGTTTTTATTTTTCTCCATTTTTATAGATAGGGGTGACTCTAATATCCTTAAATTTTTCTGGAAATTTACCATTCTTCAAAGATTTATTGAAAATTACTATTAAATGGTATGTCAGGAAGTCTCTACAAGCCTTGAATATATAACACGGGATATTATCTGGTCCGGATGACCTTTTTGGTTCCAATTTTCGAAAAGCTTGCTCTAAGTTAGGTAACGGAATATTGTCGAAATAAATAGTTTGTCTCACTGTTATTGTATTTAGTCTATTCTTTCCTTTCAGGATTGGGATTCTCTCTGCATAGCAACTAATTGTTCTGTATTATCTTCACCAGCTCTTCTGATACTATCAATATTCTTCCAAATATCCGCATTTAATATATTTGATATCCAAAATATTTCTGAGAGCAGTCATCAATTTCGATAGAACACACCCATAACCCAGCCCAACCAAATCAATTGATGTTAATAATTTCATGAATAAAAGTAATAGAAGCCTATAACTTGTTTCAAAATATTCAATTCTCATATGGTTTCCGCTCATGATGATCTAGTACACAGTAAAAATTAAAATCTCAAAGTNTATTATGCAAGTTATTGACTTTATGCGGACACATAAGCAATTACTTCGATAATTGTTTTGATCACGTCCATAGATTTCGTTTATGGTTACAATGAAATGTCAATGAATTGACCATGGAATATTGAAATGAAAATATTTGGTCGAGGTAATTACTTCAACGATAATACTTTTTCAAGTTCCATGGATGTTGCATAATTCATAATTAGTTCAGTAGTTAATGAATATAAGTTCAAGAACAAATAACCTGAATTTGCATTTTGGAAAGTCAAGAACAAATAACCTGAATTTTGAATTTGGAAAGTGAATGAATTGAAGCTAAATAGCTGCTTGAAAAAGTAATTAAATTCTAAAAAAAAATCGCAAAAATACACATATACAAATTACTAGGAATTTCCATCATTTTTTTCCAGTCTCACGATAAATGTAGAGTTAACTATTGCTCGACAAATTAGTCCAGAGTTTTGTTGAAAACACTCACTCAATGTCAATAAAAGTGGATGTTTAATATCAGATTCAATGAGTTGATGAACATCAGCTGCTTCTGTTTACACTGAATGTGGTATTCTCATGTACTTAAAAAATTAGTGATCACTTCTGACTGCGTGAAAATCCGTAATCTTAATCTACTGGAAACATTATCTTATTTTTGACGCAATGCCAATTCATGAAAAATAAAAACGGACATTTTGCTGGCTCCCGTACATTCAAAATAAGTTGAAAGTTTTTTTGGTGAAAATACTTAGGCTTTCTACTTTCATGTCTTCATACGAAGAAAGGGAACAGAAACTCGTCACAAAAATATGTGCACAGATGTTCATTTCACATACAAACTGGAACAAAGGAACTACTGTCATAAAAACTGAATATAAACTGCATATAAACTGAAAAATCACAATTCCTCATCCAGTTTGTACTTCAAATACACTTTATGGAATTGAAAAAGATATCATTCAGAGAAACGCTATACAACGTAATATATACAAGATCATCTTTCAAAAGTTAAGGAGCGTGTCACCAAGTTCATTCATTATTCCATCAAGAACCTACGCATTGGCTATAATAATTGGTTACATCGAATAATTCGTTAAAATAATATAACCTGAAGATGTATTCCACAAAAGCAATGTTATTTCTGCAGAAGAAAGTTACAACGTCATTTTTCCGTTAAGTTTTTCACAATATCGAATTGTATAATTCGGTTATTAAATTGGAAATATCATTTAATTCAATCCTTTCGTATACTGTTGATGGGTATACATCAAGCGGACAAGAAACTATATCAAAAGTTCAATGTCAGAAGTAGACCAATTCAACAATATCTTTTTCGAACTGAATCTGTGGTTGATTGATTAACGTTGTTGATATACCCAAAGATAAATTATATTCATCAGGATTTATTTTCGGGAGGAAATAATATCGACATCAAATCACATAACTTAACAAAATGTTGAAAAGTTTTCAGTTATTTATATTAACATTCATTGTATTTCAGATGGAGGAGTCGACGGAATTTTGGGCATATCTGACATTACAGATGGCAAATCGATATGGAAAATGTTGGTAGCAGAATGCTTAGGAACGTTGGTTCTGGTATTCGTTGGTTGTGGTTCTTGTATTGAATTGTCCGCGCCTGCTAACTATGTTCAAATCGCTTTGACCTTTGGTTTAACAGTTGCAACTCTAGCCCAGGTGAGTTTCAATCATCGAGTATTTACCTGTACAACTTAAAGTTGGTTTTCAGTCGTGATACATATTTCAAATCTACAGATTTTTGTATTCGTCTTAACATTGGAATGAAAAGTCCGATTTGAATTATGTATTGAGAAATTCACGTATACATTTTCAGATTTGATCATGAACCGGTAAATTTTCGTTATGTGGACACCCGACGATTTTGAAAAAATTTTTGACTGTACTTCCGTATTTTGATGCGTAGATTACGAATCCGAAAGAAAAAAGCGGCGCTCTCCCTTATTTAAAAAGTTACGGCCCTTCAAAGTTCAGAAAAGGGCAACTTTTCTCATTATGCAGCTCCAGTGCGACAATTTTTGGATGATCATTTTCCTGGTAGCTGAATTGACAGAAGATGTCCTACAGAATGGCCACCAAGGTCTCCAGCTCTCACTCCTATAGATCTCTTTCTATGGGGTTATTTGAAGTCTAAAGTGTATGAGTTGGAATCAACAACATTGGAAGATTTAAGAGAGATTATCATGACGCATTGCGGAGAAATAACTCCCGAGATTCTCAATCATGTGTACTATTGTATGAAAGATGGTTACAACGTTTTTGAGCATTTAGAATAGGACATTTTTTTCTTTTCATTGTCCAGTCATCAGATTTTGATTCAATAATTAATAAAAATCTCATTTACTTATTTATTGCTTCCATATTTGTCTCTAGAATGAATATTTGAAAATGTGGCATCCTGTATAATTGTTGACCTGTTTTTTGAATTTTTCCTGCGAATCATTATTTTAAAAGTTATTCAGGGTGGCTCGTTTTCAACTCACATAATTTGTAGCTCCCGAACCATAAGCTTCAGACCATATGTTTTATACTTTGTTGAAATCTGCTCATCATGGAGCATCTCATAATGCGAAAAAATATAGGGTGATATTTGAAAAAAATTGGTGACATGCTCTGGGGGTGCGATAGGGGAAGTAACATCAAATGTGAATATGTCAAAATGTGTCCCCTTGTATACTATGGTTGACGTGTTTTTTTATTTTTCCTGAAAATCATTGTACCAAAAGTTATTCAGGGTGGTTCGTTTTCAACTCAAATAATTTGTAGCTCCCGAACCATAAGCTTCAGACCATATGTTTTATAATTTGTTGAAATCTGATCATCATGGAGAATCTTTTAATGCGAAACAATATAGGGTGATCCATTTTAAAAATGGTGACATGCTCTGGGACGCGATAGGGGAAGTAACATATGTCAAAATTTGCTTCCTTGTATACTATGGTTGACGTGTTTTTTATTTTTCCTGAAAATCATTGGACCAAAAGTTATTCAGGGTGGATCGGTTTAAATTGAATGCACTGTATGTGTGTATTACTGAAAATTCATTGTTAATATTCATTTGTGATGACAGTTTCAACACAGTTCTGGTTTGAATGCAACGCGCCCATCCGTAATTTAAAGCCGTCTTTTGATGTGAGATTTCAATCATGGATGAAGAAATGTGCAGTCTCAAAGTTAGGATCGATTTCAAATTCACATAACCAAAGATTTAGTGAATAGGAATAACCACTCGCACTAAAGCACAATCTAACGTCTCATCAAGCATTTGAATTTCTTCAGTTATTTCCGTCTCCCTTGAAATTTGAAGATCCACTTGTTGTTACGTTGAGATTATGGAGAATGAATATAATTCATTAATTAACAATGATTAGATATTGAATGCGTTTATAGCCAATTGCATTTCTTGTGCAAACCCGGCATATCTATTTTAAAAACTAGAATGGAAAGAAGGCATTCAGACAATCAAATTCCAATGAGTGAACGATAATAGAAATTGTGAAAAATTTTCATCACAAGGTCAGTCTGATCGCCTGATCAAAATAGAACCCCCTTCCTTCAAAAAACAGGAGATATGTGTGATAAAAATGTATTATTTCATCATAGAATTTATTGTATTTATAAGTGGATAACAACGGAGCTCAGATAATCAAATTTGACATCACAAGTTTCGCATTATTCATTGATATAATATAGATGTGAATCAGTAAATCACAGAATTGTATCAGTGCAAGTAGATATTTTGTCCTAATGTCAAAATACCAACCTGCTAATGAAGAAGGTGAGTATTCCATTATTTTTCATTTCATCTATCAAGTTATTCCATAAAATATACCTGTTTTTTCAATAATCAACTCAAGTTCCACTAAATGATAGGAATACCTTCAAAACTTAAATGTTGTATTAAAAGTGTTATTACATTCAACGTGAGGAAAAATCCGCTACCGAATAATTTCAAGTAATATAGTTATTTCTAGTAATGGAAATTACTATAATTTTCTTGATTATCACTATTATTCCTACCAAAACGGCTATACCGGTCGGCACGTGACGCGAAACTTGAACACATTCAAAGAGCGCACCGGCGTCATCAACCAATAATCATTTTCCACACCGTGAGGTGAGGATAATAATGTTCGAGAGTCATGTGCTCTGAGTAAATACAATGAGTCAAGGATGGTTTAGGCATTCTTCCGACCAAGACGTATCACGGCAAGCCGGTATAACCATGAGTTTTGAGAGTAGAGAAAGCATAATTCAAACAAGGACAATCAAAACGACCATTCAATCAGAGTTTTTTGAATGGAATCTGCGGAATTTGGAAAAATCTTGATATATAATGGGTTTCTTGTCCTCTTTTCGGACGAAATTTACCTCATTCAGGGTAAGGAATGATTAGTTATCATCTTTATTGTTATTATGACTCATTAGTACAAAAATAATATTATTTTTTGCAAAAATTGATTTTTTATTCGAAGCTAGAGAAAAGAGGCGACAAAGTTGAATCGAATAGTTTTATTAAGATCCAGTATAGATGTTCAATCATATTTGATTTCATCTTGTCCATTGTTATTTATTTCACACAGAAGGCTCATCCATTAACATATCTCCATATAATGAAAACGGAATTGAGGATGAGAAATTTTGCGTTATCTCTTTGATTTGAAGACTTTTTCATACTTCCTTCAGGAATTACCTATATTTCCGAAAAGTCAGGTAGTCAGACCCTGGATGTTCTGGAAGCCCAGAGTGTGAATTATTCTCATGTGTCCTTGTTTATACTGTATTCCACTTGAAAATACTCAGAAAGAAGTGATCCTGAATTACAATAATTCATTTATGTAAAAAGCACCATTTGGTATTTTGACGTTCAAATTTAAAAAATGCAATTTGAACCGTTTGTGTGACTTGGTTCATATGGAAGAACAATGAACTTTGATTCAGTGTATTCTTGAAATTTGAGATGGACTGTTCGAAATGCTTGGTGTAGGAATAAATATTACTAGAGTTTAATCCCAACACCAAACCGTTATTTTCAACACATCCACACGTGTTTCAATTACCAAGTGGTCATCTTCAAGAAGAAGATTATTCTTTCTCTTGAAGGAAGGAAGAAAGATTAATGTTCCTCTTGAAGGTGATCACTTGGTGATTGAAACACGTGTCGAAATGTTGAAAATAACGGTTTGTGGTTGTGATAAAACTTCAGTAATATTTATATTTATTTTTGAAATGTCGAAGATTCACGAATATAATTAATGAATTTACGTTTCCTAATAAAATTGTCCATTATATTGAAAAAATTATCAATCTATGACCTGAAAATAATTTTCTCAATGACGTGGTTTCCTTCACTCAAAAGAACGTAACTGGCTAATGGAGAAAGTAGTTTAGACTTGTCATATGAGAACTTGATATTCGGTTATCTGTTGTTAGCAGTCGAAACAAAGTTTTTCACCCTAAATTTCTCCGTATAAAAAATGGCAAATACTTCTCCTTTGCTTTCCATTAAAAATTACTCAAGAAAATATTAGCTATGAAGTGGGGCAGCGAGTTTCCTACTGTCGTGTCCTCGTGCTACTTATAGAAATGGTTGGTGAACTGAATGAAGCTCTGTTCCATGCAGATTTCTATTAATCGTTCGTAGTATTGTATTTTATCTGCACCACGTTAATTGTCCTCCAGAAGATCCCTCAGATATTGAAAAGCAATTTCACATGATACTGATACATGATCAAGGACACGATGTATTCTTGATTTTCATGAAAGTCGCAGGCCAAAGAAAGGAAATGTTCAAAATTAGCTTTATTTATAAACGTAATCTTCATTGAGAGCCACATAGTCATTTCAGTGCCGCTCTAACTTTTCAATACCACTTTTGTAGAACGGTTTACCTTTTGCCTCAAAATAGGCCTTTCTATTCGAGTGAATTTTTTTACCGTTGAGAATTTTTTTGAGGTCTGCGAGAAGCCTGTAGCTGCTGGGAGCCATATCTGCTGAATTCGGTGGATGTGGGAGCAATTCAAAGTTCAATTCATGTAGTTTTCCATTGTTTTGATTGACCTGTAACAGGATGCGTTGTTTTGATGAAACCAAATGTTTTTCTTTGCAATAGGCGATGAATATTACACCACACTCATCCCAAAATACCAAGGCCATAACCTTGCCAGCCGACTGTTATACTTACAGGCGCTGTGGACGAGGTTCACCAGTTGCTATGCACTCAGATGACGATCGTTTTGATTCCGGAGTGAAGTGATGAATTCATATTTCATCTATTGTCACATATCAATGCAAAAATTTCGGTTTGTTATATATTCAAACATGGCCAAAAACTGCTCAGCATCATTGAAGACCTTCTTGTTTTTAGTCAAAACTGTGCTCGCGCGGCACCTACTTGGAACAGAGCTTGCTCATTGAACCAACTTGATGTATATTGTTTCTTATGATACATTTTTCTGTCTCATTCAACCGGGAAACATTGATGGTGGGAAAATTTCACCTACCTTTGTTTGCAGCATCGAAAGTATAATCAATCAATACATCATTTTGTTTCAATCTTACATTTATACAGAATGGAATTATTGGTAGCGATTTGACAAGTATATCTTATGCTCCTGTGACAAATAGTTGTAATTTTTATACTTTCTGCTGTTTGAAAATATATTGTACTCAATTTATCAATTGTACCAAATTTATCATCTAAATATATTATTGATTGTTTACTAAATTGATATTTTTCAATTCGAATATTCATCGAAAACACTTGAACTCGTATAGCTTGATATTATTATGACATCATTTTAATATTGTTATCGACTTCCCTCACGTAAATTTGTTTTAATTTTTTCATAATATCCATTACACTGGTTTCCACATAATATTGTCCAGATGGGCTTCGATGGTTAATCTTTTTGAGCTAGTCAAACATTAGTATACAAGCTCATAATTCAACACAAACGTCTCGTATATAATTTTATGATGAATAGTTTGAAGAATGTTATCATGTTATGATCATAAATGTTCACCAAGGAAATATTAAAAATATACTTATAGTGATTTCTCTGTACTGAATTGAATCTCACAACGTTCCTAGATAATAAGATATATGGAATGTCTGTCGGAGAACAGATGTGTATATCACGACAGGCATTCATGCAAGTTTTTCCGAAGAATGTTTCTTAGTCGGATGTGAATTCCAGAGAAGAACTGAATCTTGTAGAACAGATCCTGATCAACAGCGTTTATGATAACAATCTAATTGATTCTCCACTATCCAAAAATTATACAGTCAAGCCATGAAGGAAATTCACCCAATATCAGCTATCCTATCCTAGTTCGGAAATTTCTAATTTTCTGAATATAAAAGATTCAAATGGAGCGTTCAAAATCTATTACGAAGCACGCAATAAACATTCCCAATATTGAATTCGACTGATCAAATGGAGGTGAATAGCTCTCATTACTCACTATGTTCTTATCAGTTAACTTTTTTCTGTCACTCTTGAATAATTGATGTGCATTATTCAACAATTTATTAAGTTTTCACCTGTATTCACCTGCTTTTAGTAGTTGATGAAATGATTGTATCCACTCTATACGGCTACTTGAAATAATTTTAGAAATTATTATCTGATCGGACCGTTTTTCACAGTAACTTCTTTAGGATGTAAAATGTAGTAACAATGAATAAATTGAAGGAAGTTTATGAAATGGCTACACGTGTTTCGCTATACAATAACTTTCTCCAGCAAGATTCGACTTACATTCTACATAGAGAGAGTTTCGGTTAGATATATTGTTGATAAAAAACAGGCAAACTAGTTCGTATCACGGGAGAATGATGAACAGCAAAATCGAATTTTTGGGAAACATATTCTCATATTCATCTGAATAGCATATATAAAATCTAGCTTTCATACTGAAATGAAGGTAGAGTTGAAGTTTATTGAATGATCCAAAATCGATAAAAATCCATTGTTCTAACCTGTTTTTGGGCCTTCCTACCTATGCTGTGGCCATGTGTTGAGAAACTCACACCTGTCTCCATAATATAATCAACTGTTTCATTTCAATTCGAACTGAGATAGAGCTAGTGAATGCTAGACCT
Source organism: Leptinotarsa decemlineata (assembly GCF_000500325.1). Classification (NCBI taxonomy): domain Eukaryota; kingdom Metazoa; phylum Arthropoda; class Insecta; order Coleoptera; family Chrysomelidae; genus Leptinotarsa; species Leptinotarsa decemlineata. The sequence goes on along the minus strand of NW_019294741.1, from coordinate 13,353 downwards.
TCTTCATTGTATAGAAGCTGAAATTTGCATATTATGTCCCTTTGGTATGGTTGATCAAAACTGCGGTCTATAGAGCAAAAGCCTGTGAATGCCAGATATTCTTGTGGTTATTTGTTGCAGTTAATTCACACTGAAGCTATTACAGCAAAGGCCAAATATTCGTTGTTTTATAAATACTGTAACATAAACTCGAATGGCCATTTATTGAATTCCAATTCAAATTGGAGTTAAAAAAGCAAAACCCCGCAAATGCCAATTTTTCTTCGTTCAATGGAAGCTGAAACTCACATCTGCCTCCTTGGGGTAATTTTTGTATGCCGATCCAATCTGGGGTCGAAACATACATCTATCTGTTTCCTTGGTATAGTGAGCTGATAGACCGTGAACCAGTTGATACCAGATGTTCGTTGCGTAAAATTCTCTGCACAATAAGATTTTTTCTTGAAAGACAGAATACAAGTACTACAGCTGAGCCCTTAAGGCGCTCTCAGAGCGGTGCCTGTGCGAAAGTAGCGATTCACATTGGATTTGAGTCGCTGAAGATTGAATTCACTTGGAAAAATGTGCTAAGAAAGTTTATTCCGAATTAATATAATTCTCCAGACGAAAGAGTTCTCAAACGATGAACTTCTAGGTGTACTGAGTTGAATCTCAAAACGATGAGCAGCCACAGTCCGTTGCGTATTTCTGATATGTACCGCTCTTGGTGGAATCAAATGTGTCAATTCTCTTGAACAATACTCCAAAAAGGTTTGATCTGAGCTTTATAAAACATCGAAAGTTGCTGAGGTGTGTACAGTTTTCTGGTTTGCTACAGTAATCCAAGATTTTGAGAAAAAGCCTTTGCAATTCAAGCGACATGATTATGCCAAGATATATTGGGGTCTATTTCAATCCCNTTCAGCTTCTTGAATGAGTCTTGGCATTCCTCAGACCACTGGAACTGGATCTGCCCTTCTGTGAGGCGAGTCAATGGTTTGGCGATGTTGGCAAACCCCAGCACATATCGGCGGTAGTAGGTGCATAAACCAAGGAAGCTCCGAAGCTGATGTATGTCTTTTGGAATGGGCCAATCCTTAACTGCTTGGATCTTTTGTTCGTCTACCGCCACTTCTTCCCCAGAGACAACGTGGCCAAGGTAACGAACTTCTATCTGGAACAGATGGCATTTCCTGGGACTCAGTTTTAATCCAGAACTCCTCAGACGCATGAACACCTCCTTCAGATTTTTCAGGTGATCGTCGAACGATTTTCCGACCACGATTATATCGTTGAGATACACTAGACACGTCTTCCATGAGAGCCCTTTGAGAACCGAGGCTGACTATCTTGTCTGCCTCTTCTCTCTTGGCAAGAGGGAGTCTTCTAGCCGATTGCCGGATTGCTCGGGCATTCCCAGTCTCGATTCTATGCTGAACCACATTCGTTTTGCCGCCTTTTCCTTCTCCAATATCAAAGATTTCCTGGTACCTCTTGACCAACTCCCTCAATTTAGATCGGTGAGTTGATGGTATGTCTCTGGAGGAAATGTCAATTAACTTCTCCAACTCTTTAGGCAAGTTGTTGGCTTGGCTAACTGAACTGCTTACACTCCGTATGACAGAGGAAATGGACGAACAGTGCCTCAGCATTGTTCCCTTCTTCAAGGTCACGGGAAAGTAGTTGACATTCATGACCCTGACCGGCACAACTTTATCAACACGCAACAGGGTCTT
>NW_019294741.1:0-10952 GCF_000500325.1 Leptinotarsa decemlineata | reverse complement strand
TTTTTTCCGGAAGAATCTAGTTCTCTCTCCTCCAATTCTTGCTTCAATTCGGCGACTTTCAAGTCCACTAGGCGCACTTTCCTTGAACACATTTTATCTCTTACTGTCTATTTTACTCAAAACTGAATATGTCCACTTATTTAATGGAGTCCGAAACACTTATTTATTTTCACAAGTCTATTTTTCGCGAGAAAGGTCTATCAGTTTATATTTCCGTCGTCCGGTACTGTCCGCTTCGCGAAACACAATGAATCACCAGTCTATCTGCGCGAAAGTGCGAAAGTTTTATAGTCAATTTCACTGTGATACAAAAATTGTCCACCAAGCGCTCACAAATTTATTTTGATCCTGATCACCAATTGTAACGAATTAAAGAATTAACTGTCTTAATCAAATTTATTTTTAACAATATTTCACTATCACAACTAATTCATATACAACACTTAGTAACTAACGTTTAATTTATCTTCACAATTAGATTCCTTTCCGTAAACGCACGATTCGCTTTCTAAGTACAGACTACTCCTCGGGACGGAGTAGTCTGTGGAGAGCGACCTTTTTATATCGTCAACGAACGTTCCGGATTTCTCTGCGGAATTCGGGACCCATCCACACCTTTCCCGCTGGTTCGTGATCGGACATGCGTTTGCTGACTGGGACATCGGTCAGGGCCGGCTTCAGATTCATTACAATACGGAGAAAAGACTGCACAATACTGGTGCGAGTTCATTTGCGCACATTTTGAGTACGATAACGGGTACTTCATCAGAGTCAGACGCCATGTTGATATTGAGCTGTTTTAAAAATTTGCCCGACTAGACGCTGTCGAATAGTAATTTACGGCATTTTGAATTTTAGTTTGGGAATAGTGGGTGATGCCTTTCCCTGAAAATCTACTGTGGAGTAGAACGCAAATTTTTCAGCTAGTAAATTGCTTTTTATATGGCTATTTTTGTAATTGAACCATCTGCTTGTGGTGGAATTGTTGGATTCTGTGAAGTTCTGATCAATATTTGGAATGAAAGGAACTAGGTAGACGCCCAGGCTCCACAAGGGTGCTATGCTGATACTAAATATACATTAACCCACCGGAGGGTATGTAGAAACGGTGATGAAAAGGTTACTTTTTTTATGAACGTGCCTGTTTTCCGCACATCTGGCACTTCAGTTAAAATATTTGAAGAATTTTTCCTATTGTATATCTACAGTATATAAAAAGTGAAAAGGCAAGTTTATTTCATGAACACATCCTTTTTCCCTGCGTCTGGCACGCCAGTTGAAAAATTTGAAAATATTTTTTATTACACATGTATAACATAAAATGAACCTACATACAACATTTTAGCTTTCGAAATTGAAGCGGTATGGAGGAACAGTGATGAAAAAGTAATTTCTATATGTAAACGTACACCTTATATCCCCGGGGGGCGCCCCAGTTGAAATATTTAAAAATCCTATTTAATTGCACATCTACAAGATGGAAAAAAACCAACGTACAAAAGGTAATTTTTATTTGTAAATACGACACTTTTATCCCAATTGGAGAATCTCCAGTTGGAATATTGAAAAATTCTTCCTTATTGCACATCTACTACATGAAACAAACCTTTATACAAAACTTCAGTCCATGAAAATATAGCGGTACGGAGAAACAGGGATGAAAAGGTAATTTTCATATGCAAACACTTCCCTTTTATCCCCAAGGGAGGCACCTCAGATGGAATATTAAAAATTTCTCCTCATTGCACATCTACAAAATGAAACAAACCAGCAGCAAAATTTCAGCGAAAATGTAACGGTACGAAAAAACAGTGATGAAAAAGTAATTTTTATATGTTAACGTGCTCCTTTCAGCCCCAGATGGTGCGCCCCAGTTGGAATATTTGAAAATTCTCTACTAGTGCGCATCTGAGACCTAAGAAGCACGTATATACCAAATTTCAGCTTCCTAGGACACATCAGTACGGAGAAACAGAGATGAGTGAGTGTTGAGTGAGTGTTAAGTGAGTGATCTTCACATTTATTAGTACCGATAGACAAAATCAGGTAAACTGAATGTGGACGATGGAAATAAATCGGAAAAAAGTTTTGATGAAAATAGCACTTCAAATACAGTGCATTCCATTTGAAACAAGCCGCCCTGAATAACTTTTGGTACAATGATTTGCAGGAAAAATAAAAAAACGAGTCAAACATAGTATACAGAGGGGCACATTTTGACATATTCACATTTGATGTTACTTTCCCTATTGCAGCCCCAAAGCATGTCACCATTCTTTTTTTAAATGAATTAATTGTTTTGCATTATCAGATGTTCCATGATGAACAAATTTCAACAATGTAGAATACATTATGGTCTGTAGCTCATAGTTTGGAAGCTAAAAATCATTTGATTTGAGAACGAGCCACCGTAAATGAACTTCTGTACAATCTGCTATCTGGGTTTCATAGGTGTTTTAGTGAAGTATACTTCAAAAAATTCTTATTTTGCCTAGTTAGGTTTGAATTTAATATTCTCTCCATCTGGTTAACGGAAAAAAACTGATTTTTTTTTGTATTTGTCTCATTTTACAGTAACGATTGCCTACCAGGTGGAGTTACAATTCGTATTATTTTTTGTGAATTATTGAGAAGTAATTGTTTATACGCTTCGAGAACGGATTGAAATAGTGAGTTTGTACTACCAGAATGGAAAAGGTGCTAGAGCTGCTGCCAGTATTCTCAATGATAATCATCAAGGAAAAAATGTACGACACAAATACGTTTCGGAATTATTGAAAAAATTCATGAAAACTGGATCTGTTAACAATAAAAAGCATAACCGTTCAGGAGTTGTCAACGATGAAGCTATTTATACTGCAGTTTTAGGGCACTAAGTTATCTCGAGAATCAGGAATCAGTCATACAAATGTTTTCAGGATCCCTCATCTTCATCCATATAAGATGATTTCGATACACGTATCGAGTTTTGTGAAAGTCTCACTGGACGGATCAACTTGCATCAGAATTTCTTGTATAAAAGTTTTTTTCGGATGAATGTACGTTCAGTTTGAATGAAGATGTGAATTGGCAAAACTGTCGATATTGGAGTGATGAGAATCCTCATTTATACCGTCAAGTTCATAGCCAATGACCTCAAAAACTGAATGTTTGGGCAGAAATTCAAGTTACTGTATCATAGGATCTTTTTTCTCGATAATAATTTGACTAGTGATAAATATTTGAATATGTTGGAGAATCGAATAATACCGTGCATCAATAGGGCACTGGGCTCATTTATCATTTTTGTTTTATTTCATAATTTGAAAGTTTATGTTTCAAATAGTACATCTGCAAAAAATCTGAATTTTCACTCTTCATCTTCCCCCTCAAATTAATTGTTGAATGTGGTGTTCACCGAAACGGGGCGTGGTCAAGCTTGACGTCACATCAGTCGACTCGGCGACAAGGGAGTGCTGGCAGATAAGCAAAATACGTGTGCTAAAGCTGTAGAAAGCAAGTTGTGTGTTGTTTACTGCAGTGTGTCAACTGCGTGAATATGTATAATGATGAAAAATAACATTACAAGTATTGCATCGTTCCTAAATGCAAGAATTATTCGGTAACTGCACCAGACAACATTTTTATTTCACTGTTACGAAAGTTATGACAGCGCGCTATGCGAAGGGCCGACTTTGTATCTGCCAAGGGGACGCATTTTTGTTGCGAAGATCATTTCAATAGAAGTATGAATGATAATGATTAATAAAAAAAAGTACTTTACTCTGAGCACTACTTTGAATTTTAGGTTGAAACAGACTTAGGAAATTACATGTATATCAAAACTATGAAACCAGGCGTAACTCCGCAAATATTTGATTGCTAGATTGACAGACCGACGGCCCATACATCTAAAGCTCCACCGTTTGTTCAAAAAAAGGAAAAACAAATTTTGTTGAATACTTGTAACAAAGATATCTCTGAAAATCAAATCATGTCTGATGAAGCAGGTGGAATTCAAGTTAATAAACAGGTTTTTCGAAGATTAAAAGCTAAACAGACCGTAAATATTATATACCACCGAAAAAGAAAGCGTTCTACTGAAATAGAATATTAGTTGAAAACTGGAATTCGAAAAACAATATTGAGCGAAGATCTATTTACGTCATAAAGAAAAATCTGAAATTATGTCTTGGAATACCAAGGTACTCTTTATTTATTATAGAACTTTTGTGTCAAAAATGCCAGTTACCGAGAATTGATATATACATTACTTCGAAGAAAATTGAATTGAATTGACGATAGCAGCGATTCATGATATCCAACTACAGACCTGGTTGCCACCGCTAGAAGCTCGATTGCCTGGTGTGACGTCACGATGTACTGCGTGCGGTCTCAAATTTTCAATTGCTCTTGCTCAGTTGTTAATTGAGATATAAACCGGAAAATTTTGTGCGATACGTGGGAGATGATTTACTTTTATAATATATAATTTCCAATAAAAAACTAAATTAGCCTGATTGAACCAAAAACGAAATGGTTTTTCAGCAGGATGGTGCACCTCCTCATTATGCAGCTCCAGTGCGACAATTTTTGGATGATCATTTTCCTGGTAGCTGAATTGACAGAAGATGTCCTACAGAATGGCCACCAAGGTCTCCGGCTCTCACTCCTATAGATCTCTTTCTATGGGGTTATTTGAAGTCTAAAGTGTATGAGTTGGAATCAACAACATTGGAAGATTTGAGAGAGAATATCATGACGCATTGCTGAGAAATAACTCCCGAGATTCTCAATCATGTGTACTATTGTATGAAAAATGGTGACATGCTCTGGGACGCGATAAGGGAAGTAACATATGTCAAAATTTGCTTCCTTGTATACTATGGTTGACGTGTTTTTTTATTTTTCCTGAAAATCATTGCACCAAAAGTTATTCAGGGTGGATCGGTTTAAATTGAATGCACTGTATGTGTGTATTACTGAAAACTCATTGTTAATATTCATTTGTGATGACAGTTTCAACACAGTTCTGGTTTGAATGCAACGCGCCCATCCGTAATTGAAAGCCGTCTTTTGATGTGAGATTTCAATCATGGATGAAGAAATGTGCAGTCTCAAAGTTAGGATCGATTTCAAATTCACATAACCAAAGATTTAGTGAATAGGAATAACCACTCGCACTAAAGCACAATCTAACGTCTCATCAAGCATTTGAATTTCTTCAGTTATTTCCGTCTCCCTTGAAATTTGAAGATCCACTTGTTGTTACGTTGAGATTATGGAGAATGAATATAATTCATTAATTAACAATGATTAGATATTGAATGCGTTTATAGCCAATTGCATTTCTTTGGGGTAATTTTTGTATGCCGATCCAATCTGGGGTCGAAACATACATCTATCTGTTTCCTTGGTATAGTGAGCTGATAGACCGTGAACCAGTTGACACCAGATGTTCGTTGCGTAAAATTCTCTGCACAATAAGATTTTTCCTTGAAAGACAGAATACAAGTACTACAGCTAAGCCCTTAAGGCGCTCTCAGAGCGGTGCCTGTGCGAAAGTAGCGATCCACATTGGATTTGAGTCGCTGAAGATTGAATTCACTTGGAAAAATGTGCTAAGAAAGTTTATTCCGAATTAATATAATTCTCCAGACGAAAGAGTTCTCAAACGATGAACTTCTAGGTGTACTGAGTTGAATCTCAAAACGATGAGCAGCCACAGTCCGTTGCGTATTTCTGATATGTACCGCTCTTGGTGGAATCAAATGTGTCAATTCTCTTGAACAATACTCCAAAAAGGTTTGATCTGAGCTTTATAAAACATCGAAAGTTGCTGAGGTGTGTACAGTTTTCTGGTTTGCTACAGTAATCCAAGATTTTGAGAAAAAGCCTTTGCAATTCAAGCGACATGATTATGCCAAGATATATTGGGGTCTATTTCAATCCCTAACAAACTTAATGAAGCAGAAATCGAAATTGTCTGACCTGACATTTTATGTCCGGTTCGGAGTAATTTATCTCCTTGGAGAAAACCGATGAGTGGGTTTTGTGGCATTGAATCGAACCTGGTTATTTTCACACCAATTCAAAATCATTTCTAGATCTTCATTGGGATATGCAACATCCTGCTGCCAGTGAAGATGTGCCTCCGTAGTCGATGTTCTGGAATCTAAATGGAATGACGAGACAAGTGTGCTCTCGTCAGCAAAGCAATATATTGGATTCTTGGTTCTTCCCAATGGGTAGCTGATATACAATGAAAGAAGGTTGGAGAAAACCTGGATAACACCAGCGTTAATGATGAAGGTATTCGAGATATATCCATTGAGGGCCACTTGCAGGAAACGTTCTTTCAGGAAGCTGAGGAGCCATACATAAAAGTGATCCGACTAGTCATAGCANATCTATTTTGTCAAGTTTGCTATTGATTGTTTTAATTTCTTCTTTCAGTTTTTTATTTTTATTTTTCAGTATGTCATTGTCCGTTTTGATTTTTATCATTTCATTTCTATATTCTTCTGCTAGGAATGCTGAAAATTAGGATATCGTTGATCCCCAGCTCGCATAGTTTTTGAATTTTGGGAGTTGTCGTTCATAGGGGGCGACAGCTGGTTAACGGAAAACCGATTTTTCAACAGAACAGCTATGAAAAATGATGAACAAGGATATACATTACCATGTTCCTAATTATATAGGATGCTTCAAATGCTACCATGGAAATTATTCCCGCAAGTAAAGGTTGAAAAGTTGATTTTTACACAATTTTTTCAAACAATTATTCGATGAATGCATGGAATGCATACATAAAATAAAAAGGAAGACATTTCTAAGACTGAATTGAACCACTAACGAACTTGTCAGGTGGAATTCATGAAAAAAGTAACACAACACGTAATGGTCTTGTTGGATATTAATTTGTGTAGACGTCATCAACTGATTTAGCGCAAATCTGTCATTTCCCACTTTAAAATTAGAACAGTAAGTTGTGCCAAATACTATAGAGCCATTACTAAGAGCAGAGAGAGTTATATATTGTTTTTTTCCTCTATATTTACTTCCATTTCTATTTTCCGTTCTGGAATAATTTTCATGATGATAAATAAAGATTTCGGAAACACTCATTCACGATTTCATTACAATTGCCTGATATTATTGAATTGAATGACGGCATCTGGAAAGAAGGATTTTTGAAATATTCGTTCAAATGTGAAGGTTATGAGATTGTGAAATCATTCGAGAACTGAAACTGGTACGTAGAAATCATTGAACGATTTACAGTCGGTTCAAATACGGCAGAAGGTGTCGGATCATCTTTGAAAACACAAAACTCTTCACAAAAATACAACCTCACACTTTAAAGTAGTATCTACATAACGGAAATATATGCATTTTGAGCCTTACAACATATCAATAACGTACAACAACGGATAATTATATTTTCTGCTGGATAAGTATATCCAGCAGAAAATATAAAGATTGATCCATTTGATTCTCCTCTCTTATGGAAATAGACAATGGGAAAGTTGACAAACTTACCCGTGCAGCCTTTGACGCCACAGATTCAGTGAATGTAACAAACTTATCATCAAGTGATGTGTTGTCTGGCTGGAGTATCTCATCATCAAAATCGTTAAATTCTCAGTGAGACTTTGAACTAACCTTGGAAAAATTTTTCATAGATTGTCCGTAGTCCATTCATGGAAGGAGATTGTCACATTTCACCAAAAATGAAAGCAGTACTATAGATTCCTCAAGAAGATATAATACCTCTTGTGACTAGGAAATTTTCAAATGAAATTTTACAATGAATGTATTTTGCCAATAACCGTTCGGGTTGGAGATATCAATATAATAACAAAATCTTGTGAAATGAGGATTTGTTTCATTCTACTGAATTCTCAAAGGTCGAATATTTCAATTGATTTTTTTTCAGACACAAAACATTGTTTGTGTTGACTTAAACTAGGAATTATACATATATTGTATTTCATCAGTTCGGACTGCCATTGTCTAATAAATTGATTTGAAATCCCTGAGAAAAATTTAAAAGATTAACTGAAAATAACAATTTCATTGAACAAAAAACTGAAATTACAAAGAAATGCAGTACTCGCATATGGAAATAGTGACAGAGCAGCGTGACTTATATATTATCTAAGCATTAGTCACTGGGATGACTGTGACAGTGTCGATTACAATATGTTATAGAATAGGAAATGTAGTATTGATTCATTACCGTTTGTGAGTTGAAGTAGAAGAGTCATTAATCGTTATAATGTGAATACGCGTATGATTCCGTAACCTCGTCCATTCTACTACATCAGAAGTGATGAAAAGTGTGAATAGTGTGGTGTCTTGTCAAAACATGGAAAGAAATCAAAGAGGCGTTTGTCCCTAATCAACAGCAGTACATCCAGATCCTCCTCCAGCTCCAGTGAAGAGGATCGTAACCGAAAATGAAAGAGGATGTCAGTAAGAGCAAGAAAGTCTCCAAAGGAATCGAGTCGACATCGGAAAGAGTCGAGAAAACGCAGGAGTCAAACTGTAACAGCCTGGCCACGGGACACTCGATGATGCGAATATTCGCGCGGTGCGAACGGCTGTAATCAAACGAGTTTAGTTGTTTTCGCCGCGAAAAATGAACATCGAGACTTTTATTGCTAAATGAAAGACTGATTAAAAAGTTACAAATTCATTATTCATTCTACCATCAATTAAAAGTTAGAAGTTGTTTTTGTTTTAGTTGTACGAAAAATTACTGTCATATAATTTAGATTTTTGCAATAAATAACATAAACATCTGAAAGTGTTTTTATTTCATGAAATAATAATATACAGGGTAACATTTAATTAGTTGNAGATCAAAAAAGCCATGAAACTGAAGAGTCATACGGTTCAAAACGAAAAGAACGATTAGATGATTACACGCGCGTATCTACCATGTATCCCAAGGTCACAGACAGAATTGGAAAACTATGGAGGAAACATGACATTAAAACAGTTTTCAAACCCATCAGAAAGATAGAATGAAGCCTCAAGTCAGCTAAAGACAAAAGGGACCCACTATCAGCAGCAGGGGTTTATCGCATACCATGCACTTGTGGGAAGGTATTATAACGAATCTGGAGCCACCCCTGATCTATACGCCAGACTATTCATCGAATAAATACATGACTCACTCAAATATCGTTTGGGCATGGTCAGATTCATCGACAAATATTGTTCAAGATCTCAAGAAGAAAATGTGTTCAAATCCTGTATTATGTATTTTCAATCCTAAACTACCAATAATAGTTTATACAGATGCGAGTCGGGAAGGCTTCGCAGAAATATTAGTTCAAAAATCTGAAAACAAAGAAAATGCTGTTGAGTATTTCAGCAAGCAAACAACTGAGGCGGAGAAAAACTATCATTCATTCGAACTAGAGTTACTTGCAATTGTGAAAACCCTAGAAAAGTATAGGTTTTACCTCCTTGGAAATGAGTCCAAACTACAAAGGGAAATAAGTATATACTTGTAATTGTGGACGGATTTTCAAAATTCACATTTTTGAAAGCGGTTCCCAAATGTGTCCTAGTGACATTGAGCGAGATAGTACAATTTTCGGAAATCCGAAAAGATTAATAACAGATGTGGGAAAATGATTTGTTTGTAATGAATCCAAACAATATCTCGAACGTAAAGGTATCAAGGCATTAATAGCAGGAAACACCGCATCACACAAAATACGCCAGCCGAGCTTCTATTTGGATTCCCACTGAAAATGGATGGTGATATCCACGACAACGCCAAAGAGAGGAAGGTGGACGTCACTGCGATAAGAGCTGAAACGGCGCAATGATTGGAAGAGAATAGAGGCAAACAAAATGCCTCCTTTAATAAAAAATGGAATCCACCAAAAGTTTTCGATATTGGTGACTTGGTCTTGACCAAAGTCATAAACCACCTGCAACTGGTGAAAGTAAAAAGCTATTACCTAAATTTAGAGGTTGATTCAAAGTGATGGAGTTCCAAATGACCTTTATAAGGTGAAGGAGGATTTACACACGAGCAGAGCTAACCGCCCATACGAAGGTGTGATGGCAAATCGAGCCCTTGATGGCAAAACAAGTTCTTGATGGCAAAACGAGCCCTTGATAGCAAAACGAGCCCTTGATGGCAAAACGAACCCTTGATGGCAAAACGAGAACTTGATGGCAAAACGAGCCCTTTATGGCAAAACGAGCCCTTGATGGCAAAACGAGCCCTTGATGGCAAAACGAGCACTTGATGGCAAAACGAACCCTTGATGGCAGAATGAGCCCTGGATGGAAATACGAGCCCTTGATGGTAAAATCAGCCTTTGACGGCGAAATCAAATGTGGATGGTATATCAGTAATTAAATATTTGCCCCTTCTTTTTACAGGTGTCCATAGCGTTGGGTTGTTGGGGACAACAACAAGTCAGGATGGCCGTGCAGTACCCGTCTATATATTATCTAAGCATTAGTCACTGGGATGACTATGACAGTGCCGACTACATTATGTTATAGGATAGGAAATGTAGTATTGATTCATTACCGGTTGTGACTTGAAGTAGAAAAGTCGTTAATATATCGTTACACTGTGAATACGCGTATGATTCCGTAACCTCGTCCATTCTACTACAAAAATAACATGCAATCAACAACCAAAACAAACATTGAAAGATTCCAAACCAAGTTACGTCACGACTTTAACGAAAAAACATAATTTTTTTTTGTAACATATTTGAGAGTGAAATATCGTTTTGAGACTAGCTCAATATTGCTCAATATTACACATTGAAATGAAATTTTAAAAATTTAATGATCCCAAAGTACAAGTGTTGCTCCAACTGAAATACATGTTCATTTATTAACGATTTTTCAGTTCTCATTGTACACCGCACTGTTTTATTTTTCAATGGGGAACCTCACTATGTGGTTACTTTACGATCATGGTTACA
>NW_019294740.1:12378-23246 GCF_000500325.1 Leptinotarsa decemlineata | reverse complement strand
GTTGGAGTCGTAAACTCGACATCCATCTCATCTGTAGACTCGCTCCTGAACTAAATTTACAGGAAGGTCAGTTGGAGTCATAAGCTCGACATCCATCTCCTCTATAGACTCAGTGTCAGAAAAAAATTTTAAGTTTACTCTGTCCATAAAGGTCCCACGGGTAGCTAGGGAAAGAAGGTCAATCACGGCAGAGCCCCGCATCACCGTTACAAGGCGATGCAACGACGAGAGGGCGCCCGGTATCTCGAAGGTTCCGTAGAGACAGCTGATAGGCTCAGTGTCATTCATTCTCTCGGTACGGATACACACACCTTAGGATTAAGCCATCGTTGGGATGCCACTCAGTTAGGGAATAACAGAACCAAAAGTGATTCTGTCATTCCCGTATCCAGCGGGGCTACTTGGAAGCAGGCATCCGATAGCCGGTTTGCTCAACCCCCACATCCCAAGACAATGCACTCGCCGAAAACAGCATGCACAGAGGTTCAGGCAGTTCAGGAAGATCAACAAGGACAGCCAACCCGCCCACAACTGTGTAAGCGCTCATTGGGACCAAGAATCGTGCGCCCTGAGCACACAAACTGAGAGAAGACGTCCTCTCAAAATAACTACTTTCATGTAAACATTGATAAACGGAGCTCCTATTATTTATGCATTATTATTTTTACCTAAAGGGGAGCTGGTTGGCCCACTGGCCCACTGGGCTGGGTGGGACCACTGTCCACAACTATGTAAGCGCTCATTGGGTCCAAGAATCGTGCGCCCTGAGCACACAAACTGAGAGAAGACGTCCTCTCAAAATAACTACTTTCATATAAACATTGATAAATGGAGCTCCTATTACTTATGCATTAATATTTTTCCCAAAAGGGGAGCTGGTGGGCCCACTGGGCTGGGTGAGACCACTGTCCACAACAGTGTAAGCGCTCATTGGGTCCAAGAATCGTGCGCTCTGAGCACACAAACTGAGAGAAGACGTCCTCTCAAAACAACTACTTCCATATAAATATTGATAAACGAAGCTCCTATTATATATGCATTATTATTATTTTTCCCAAAAGGGAAGTTGATGGGCTCATTGGCCCTCTGGGCTGGCTGGGACGACTGTCCACAACTATGTAAGCCCATTGGGTTCAAGAATCGTGTGCCCTGAGCACATGTAATGACAGCCTTCTGCACTTCCTCGGCTGAGATTTTTCATTTTACACAGAAACTTTTTCAGGTATGGGTTATAGAAAAATGTCTTCTACTATCTTGTTCTTCGAAGATATATCGTGGATTTTGGAGAGACAATGCTATTGGTTTTTGAATTTCCGAAACACAAAGTCCGTCTTTTTGAGTACTTTTCACCAAGCCGTTCAACTACAAAAGTTTAACCAAAACAGAATAAAAATATTTAAATTTTTTGAAAATAGTTTAGTTTTTGTAATTTATTTGAAATTCTGCTGACCTACTTCATCATTTCTCTAAAACAAGGAAATAACCTCATTCGTTTCAAATTGTGTATTAGTTTATATTCATTGTTTGAAACAACTTTTCAAACGACTTGATTTTATTCATTTCAGTGCGAAAAAACTTTCGATAGTTAACGAAAATGAAGTGAATTTTTTTCACATAAAGTAATGATCCATCAAAAATTTTGTCCGCTTGAAATCATTAAGAAATTCTCACAGAGTACTTCTCAAACCCTTGTAGAAAAACGTACTTTTTTAGTAAAAAAACGATTAAAAGTAAAAACCAATCGATCAAACATTCAAAGAAAACATTATAACCCTAAAGAGAATAGACGGAACTCAATACAATGAAAGAAACCATTCTTTCCCTTACATAGTTCTTCCAAATATTCTTGATAAGTTCCGATGTCGATATCATGACAGAAGATTGTACACACTCATCTTAAATCTCCAGAGCGATAGAGCCTACAATTGACTGAAAACCTACTGCATCTGTCAATTTACAGTTCGAGAAGGCTCCCTTCGCTTTACTAGATGAACACACGGCATCGGACACAACAGGTAGATGTAATTTTTACTTCCCGGGTTCATTTTTTAGGCTTTTTAGATATCGTAAGGGTTGTGAAAGGTAACACGACACCCTGTTATTTCGTTAATGATATCATTTGATTGATGATAGGTATGATTGATCATTTTTCGATATTTCCTGATAATTGTTGAGCTGCGTGGAGTGTGAAATTCCTAATTTTTGTGGGAAAATGCTAACATGAGAATATCAACGGACACATTTGCGAAATACTTGATGTTTTGATGAAACCAAAATTTATATGAACTATGAATGAAGATTCATGTCAACATCAAAAATACAAATACAAATATATTTGAATGGATACACCAGCAATTTCCAAAGCGATCGCAAATAAAAACAGAGTTCTTAAAAGAAAACAAAAATATATTGTAAATATTTATTCATATTGCAACTTATTAGTTAAGCGGCCTACACCAAGAATTAATTCGGCGAACCAAGTTCTTGGTTCGTCACTCCCTACACACAGAGGAATGTGAACAACATTTTGCCATTTCACCAGTTTCATCCCAGCAGTTATGATGAGTTCTTCGAAGAATGCAGCTGCTATTGTTTTGTTATAAGTATGAGTTTGGGGGTTTTACAAGAAAGAAGTAAAGGTCGCAATGGACCAAGCAGTGGCTTCGTATAAGAGAAGTGGTCTCACTTCAATCTCTAATATCATATTAGGAATAACAGTGCGAAAGATTACATCAAGTATTCAACAATGACCCAAACAGAATTCAATTATTTATTGGAACTTGTGACACCCTACATATCAAAACAACTCACATGAGAAAGTTTATATCGGCCGAACATATCACCGCAAGCACAGGGGAAAATGGCGAACAACGGTTGTCCTCCTCCACACACAGACGAACTTGGTGCACCCTGCCGGTGAATCACTAGTCAAATTATCATCGATAAAAAAAGGTCCTATGATATGGTCACTCAAAATTCCTGCCCAAACATTCAGTTTTATAGGTCATTGGGTATGAACTTGATGGTATGAATGAGGATTCGTATCACTCCAATATCGACAATTTTGCCGATTCACCTCTCCATTCAAACTTAACGTGCATTCATCCGAAAAACAAATTTTGTACAAGACATTCTGTTGCAAGTTGATCCGTTCAGTGAGACTTTCAAAAAACTCGATACCTACGTCTATCGAAATTATCTTCGTTCAATTCATGAACTGGTCTAATCTTATATGGATGAAATTTGTACTTATGAAGGACCCTGAAAACATTTGAACGACTGATTCCTGATTCTCGAGATAACTTAGTAAGAGATTGCGAATTTTCCATTAGTCCAACGTGCCCTAAAACTGCAGTACAAATAGCTTCATCGTTGACAACTCTTGAACGGTTATGCTTTGTATTGTTAACAGATCCAGTTTCCATAAATTTGTTCAATAATTCCGAAACGTATTTGTGTCGTATATTCACCTCTCCATTCAAACTAAACGTACATTCATCTGAAAAACAAATTTTATACAAGAAATTCTGATGCAAGTTGATCCGTTCAGTGAGACTTTCACGAAACTCGATACGTCTATCGAAATTATCTTCGTTCAATTCATGAACTGGTCTAATCTTATATGGATGAAATTTGTACTTATGAAGGACCCTGAAAACATTTGTACGACTGATTCCTGATTCTCGAGATAACTTAGTAAGAGATTGCGAATTTTCCATTAGTCCAACGTGCCCTTAAACTGCAGTACAAATAGCTTCATCGTTGACAACTCTTGAACGGTTAGGCTTTGTATTGTTAACAGATCCAGTATCCATAAATTTGTTCAATAATTCCGAAACGTATTTGTGTCGTACATTTCTTCCTGGATGAATATCATTGAACAAACGGGCATCAACTCTAGCACCGTTCTCAAAGCGTACAAACCATTGCTTCTTAAGAATTCACAAAAACAGAAACACCAATTGTAACTCCACCTGCTAGGTAATCGTTATTGTAGAAAGAGACAAATATAAAATGAAGAGAATATCGAATTCAAACTTAACTAGGCAAAATAAGACTTCTATAGTATGATTGACATGTTTTTTATTGTTCCTGTAAATCATTCTACCAAAAGTTATTCAGGGTGGCTCGTTTTAAATGGAATACACTGTATATAAAATGAGTACAAAAGGTGATAGTATAGCATCACCCCTATCAATTAAATATACCATATCTTTAAATACTTCTAGTTAATTGTAATTGTTTCGAGAATGGTGAAATAAAAAAAATCTTCATATAAAAGTGGTGATACGTCTTAAACTATAGATCCATATCAATTTTGATACTGGAAAAAATTATGGTAATGAGAGTTTATCACTTTTTGAGAACATTAGCTTCATCAAGAGATGATAAAATTGAATCAAACTAATGGGAGCCCAAGCGGGGATTTCGGGATTCACTAACGCGTGGCAGATTAATATACAGGGGTAAACCTTGTACCCGGTTAAGTACCTCCACCAAATATGAGCCTCATATATAAGGCCATCTGTGAAGGATAAAGGATCAGATTAGTAAAAAGTAATTGATCATCAGAAATTTTAGAGCGCGTCAGATTAAGGTAGGGTGAGTTAATTACATGCTGAAAAGTGTATATTCCAGTAATCTGACAATTTTAGAGTGACGTAAAGAAAGGGGAGGGCAGCAAAGTTGTAAAAAAATAACGTCATTTTGACATTCTCGAGCGTAGCTAATTTTTTTTGAAGGAAATAATTCAATGATAACTAACATTATTAAAAATACGTAGGACAGTGATGCTATCAATATCTAACGCGTTCGAGTATGTCCATGCAACAGTATTTTTTCACATATTTAAAAATCTATAGCCGCTTCCTCCACCGATGAGAAGGTATATATTATATAACATTTTTTTCTTCGTATCATCTAAGCTTTGCAACCTAATATGTATCAATGACGCTCGAGTAAATCCCCATTTTGCATCGTGGGCTACTGTAACATTTTAAGACAGTAGTTCTGATTCTACTCATCAGGAAATTCATCTGACCCGTTTGATTATGTGATTCCAAATATTTCCATATATAACAACATAAATTGTATTAAAGGATTTTGTATTATTGAATAATTGTAGGTCTTTGGTGTGCGATCCAAAAGGAATCTGAAATTTTAAAAATATCCCTTACATTGTTTAGTTTTTCCATCAACTGCAAATCATGTCGACTCGGTTAAATTTTCGCCAAATGATGAAACAATCAGGTGAGTCACCTCTCTGGATATAGGAAAAGAGATTGTTATCGAAATTCCTAATAAATTTTCCATACAAAGGTAGGTGCTCGCGCTAACCTCAATATCTTCATATAAAAATTGATTAAAATTCAAACCGAACGTTCTTCACTTATAAAGAAGGAAGTAGAAACGGCGTTGTTTGAATTTTTATTTATAATGTGGTGAAATAGCAGCGTAGCTGTCCATTTCCGTCTTTCAATTGTTTCATTACAGCAATGCCAACTTTTATCGCATTCCAAAACGCAATTATTTGAAAAGTCTATAGCTTCTTCATTTGTTTTCGAGGCGCGTGACACTTGTCATAAATGTACATACATTAGTCGAAAATACAGCTACGAAGTCCTCAATTTTCTTCAAACGGGTGTATTGATCCTTTTGGCGTACACATTGCAAGATTTTTAATAGGTGAATTGTTGTCATACAACGATGGTGAATAGGTAATTTAGTGATATTCAGTCATCATGAACCAAATATTATTCGTTAGTTAGGTACCATAGTCCGTTTTATCAAAACAAATGAAATATATTCCGGCTTCACCACATTATGGGATATGATCACTTTTGGTACATTCACATTCACGTGGTCCTCCCCACGTTCCTCTATAATTCTAGGAGTGAAGCTGAACCTTCTGACACTGCATATTTATCTGGTGAAATTTGAAATAATAATAACTAGCCCACAAATATACATATCACACTAACTACAGTTGGATAGAAACCATAAACCAAGTTTGAAACTTCTTAAACTCATTACAATCAACCGTCTATCAGCAGAATTTCCTGATACAGGAACGTGTATACAAGAACTCCTAAGCTTCTGAACTGACTCAGAACTGCACAACTCTGTGGCAACCCAAAATTCTTTTTGCTCAGTATGAAATTTCTAGAATTTCTTCAAGACTAACAGAGAGAACCAAAGTAACTGGTATCGCTGCAGGTCACGAAGGAATTGAAGGCAAAGAGAATGCTGATATTCTCCTGAAAAAAAAGCAATTATTACCTTCTATAAGCGTTCGAAAAGATGCATAAAGGAGTAATTTCAATGATGAGCTTTCGATCAAATTATATGTAACTGAAGTTCCTGAACAGAGGGAAGAAACGTTAGATCAGCCCTTACCGAAAACATCTGACCAGCTTTTTGGGTTGGATAAGAAAAACCTGAAGAATGGTATATGAAATCCTCATCAGATACAGTGACCAAAATTCATAACGCTTGCTTTGCGAATGTTGAGCTCTGATCTGCTGAAGATTTGAGTTTTTTAATAGGTTAATAATGAGAGCCTTTGCGGAATCAACGTTCTCAACGTTCAGGGGTTCGACTAAATAAATTTATGTTCAAAAGACCTTATTCAACCACAAGATCTGCGCGGAGGAGTACCTAGCTAGGAGGTATCTATAAACAGAATGATTTCTCGGAAAAGTTACGGAAACAACCATTGTATCGAAGAAGATAGAATACCCATAATTAGATGAAATCGTTTTCGATATCTTTATAAGAGAGAAAAACAGGGGAAAAAGTTTACGTCAGTTAATACGCTATTGTCAAGTGAGGCAGACAGGCAGTATGATTAGGCCACGATAGTCCAGAGTTATTGAGAATTCACACTTTATTATTTAGATCAATTTAAAAAAGGACTCCTGAATTTTTTTGTCATCTTATGATTTGTTTCTTGCTGGGTGAAATTCGGTCCACAAGAGTGCTGGATAAATAGCAGGTAACCCAATAATGAACTCGTAGAACGCCAGAGAGACGAGGCAATAAATATAGTTTAAAAAACTAAAAAACACCCTTTCAATGAACATCGAACTGAAAAGTTGAAAATATTTTTTTAATGAGCTTAAAACCAAAACGAACGAAAAATACTAGTATTATTGTGAAAAAAGTGACTAGCGCTTGATATACAAAAAATATGTCACAACGCGCCCACGCTTTTTTCACAATAATACTAAAAAAAATATTTTTAACTTTTCAGTTCGATGTTCTTCAGAAGCGTGTTTTTTAGTTTTTTAAACTACATTTATTTTTCAGTTTCGTATGCTTTAAAAGCATGTTTTTTAGTCTCTTTGAACTATATTTATTTCATCATCAATCAGCCGTATATCGTATTTCTAAAAATTACCATTGATATTTTCCGATTCCGGAGAGGGAGCCTGAAAATCAGCTACCAAGCCTAAGGCAGCAGGCGCGCAAAGGAGGGTTACAAATAAGGCAGCTACTATATCCTTATAGATGTTATTTACCCATAGCTCCAAAAAAAGTTTCATGTGAAACTTTGGTTTTGTCACAATTCAACTATTGTTCCAGTACAACGCGTGCAGGACTCCTGTATTAGATTCATATATGGCATAAGAAAATATTATCATGCCTCTCACAATCTAAATGAGTTGAAATGGTTTTCAATGAGAGAAAGATTCAAGTTCCAGCCCTCGCATCTGTTTCACAAAGCCCAACGTATCTTCATGAGAAAATAATGTTCAGAAATGATATCCATAACATCAGGAATAAAAACCTACTTTTTTTCTCATCTAATTATAATTGTGCTTTGGTGTACGTGGAATGCAGAAATAAAGATTTTTTTTTGTTTTTTTCATTTTTATTTTTTTCAACGAATTATGCGCTGGTCAGGCCCTATCCTCCGAAGCCCCGATACATTCAGGAGATTTCTGCCTTAGTGCGGCAGGCCGGTATGATTTTAAGATTCGAGAGTAGAGGGGGGCATCATTCACCCAAGGACTCCAATAATTCGATTTCTGAAACTTTACTCAAAGGAACTGTAGTAGAGGTTTGTGAAGATTGGAATTATGTAGGTTATCAGAACATCTTCAGACATGGAAACACAATCTTTCTCAACTTACGAATACCAAATGACTTGTTGCAGTATGGAACATACCATCTGCACCCATAAATGCGACAACAGGCCGGCCATCCATAGAAAGGAACACTTGCTTCAACATAGTTTGAGGAAAATTGTACATACTGAAAGATGTCGCATTTTTCAACACATTGAGAATATCAAAAACATGTGGAATCGTCAATCAGACGGGAGATCGGATTGTGTGTGCGAATTCCTACTATGTAAGATAGTATTAATTGGCACTTCCTCAATTGTTTGTTGATTTTTTACATCGTTTCAGATTTTTATATTCGAAGATGATTACAAACTTTCATACTTGAAAGATTTTGTGTTACTTTGTAACTGTTGATAACTTTTGTTTACGTAAATATTATCTCGGAGATAGGTTTTGAAAAATGAACTGTTGGAAAATATTTGAAGTGGGGTGATATCAGTTATTCACAAAAATAATGGCGAAAAAACAAACAGTGGCTGAAATTATATCAAGAACGAGAACATTAAGGAACTCACTTTGATTCCTCGTTGTCGCCCGCGTGAAGAATAGCGTCGGAAAGGTACCTTTCTGAGGAGTTGATTCCGGAAGCTCCGTTGAAGGCGATCTTCACTCTTGATGGTGGCATTCACAAAACAAAAACACTTTCGATGTACACAAAGATATCAAGCGTTATTTTTGATGACGATTACCTCTAATCAATTGAAAATCTATATTGTTCCACATTCGTTCATTCTTTTATTTAGGTACTAAAAGTCTATATCGAACAATATCTTTATTTTGGTGATAGCGCTGTTTTTTGCTTTCAAAGAGATTGTGACAGTCTCATGTGGCCCCTTAATGCTCGATAAAGTGCGAAATATTTATATTTACAAAAAGAGTNACTGGGTATTCATCAAAATTGCCGATTGAAAATTAAATGCCTAGGCATAGTTTGTTTCATGGTATTTTAATATTGAATATTGAATAAACATTTGGAATGAAATCAAAATCCATTCAAGAGGAGTTACTCAAAATACTGAATATGTAAATTACCAAATAACCATTATTTCGAGACCTTAAGACCTTAGATTGAATCATTGAACTTTTCGAAAGACCTGTTTAAGATATGTTCACTCCCTTCTTACCAAATGGAAAAAAATGAAAGTGAATTGGATGGCGATGATTAAAATTTTGAAACATTTGAACCATTCGATTGAGAGTATCAATCAAGAATACTGTTTGCCCGCTGTTGTTAATTATGATTGTATAACAGCAACTAACTGATGAAAATAAAACTTGTTCATAAGGACAATCAGGTCTAAGTTTTGGAAACGAAGTTGTTTTTCTATTCACTATATCTTCGAAAGAGTAAACCAATCACCCCTTTTCTCAAAATTAGCAAATACATTGAGTCAATAAAGTTTTTAATTTTCCACTATCATTGATAAATGATTCATACTTTGATTTTTAAACTGCAGGGTTGTATTGGAACCATTGTTGAATCTTTTATATTTTTGCATGAAAACCATGACCTTGCAAAGATGCCCAAAACTAAAGATATTATTTTTGAACAAGTTTTGATCCAAGCTGGGACATGGAGCATGCATGTTTGAAATTAAAGTATCTCCACAGTCCCCACCAGAAAAAAAGTTTGTAGAGTGATTTGATTTAAATGAATTTACTCACATTCAAGGTTGCATTTGCAATACACTAACAGTACTTGTCTGGTTGTTTTGCATACTATTCTGGACTCTGCTTCATCGTGCTAGAGACTTCAGCAAAATAATCTACAGATCTTGGTACTATGAAGTTTTCAAGTTCAGAATCTATCATCTACAACGGTATTTTTTCTAGTCAGTACTAGAAAACTTGTATGTAGTTCGGACATTTTCAACTAAACCATATAGTAGTGGCCAACATGATAATGGTTTTATAATTTTTAATATATATTCGATATAGGTATATTAAAAATTTCAGATGAATTATTAAAATTTATTGTTGTTACGCCTCTGTTGCTTTATATCTTTGTCGGCCCATTATTAAAATATCTCTCTTCTCTCTTGGTCAATATTCAACAACGCGTTCTTCATTTGTTACGTTGTTTCGCGATCCGACTTTTTTATTTTCGGTTCTGGGGTTTTAAATTTTCGGCAATATGAAATGGTTCTTATATACCATGTGTTCGTAAAGTTACTATTGCACCAAATACGCCTTCGGAATAATTGCTTACGAAATATTTTTTGCAGATTGGTCAATTGATATTATATCTCGAATGAAAATAGATATTTCGTGAACATGCTTTGGGGAAAATACACATATCCAGAAAGTTCGGAAGTGAGGTGGGTATAATAAAAAATGATGAGGAGTTATGCCTAAAGACATCGAGATATTTGCAAAAAAGACATATTGAACGTGCGAGGAGGACATAAGGGTATTTAATATTTTGTGGAGCGTTAAAAAAGCATCTGTAAGTTTAGAACATGTTTGTATTTAGAAGGTTCAGAAGGAAGTAATGGATACTCAATGTTGGGAAATGTTTTATCATGCTACAATCGATATTCAGTTATGCAACAACAATCTGTATCTCTGTATCTGTAGAGTAAGAAGGGTGAGTGTGAGCCCACGCACTTAGGCCACATGTGACCCATTGTACATCCTACCGAGGAGTTGTCCTCCTAGGTCATCGTCCATCCTGTCCTTTCCAGGAAGGTGGACAGGTCGCTGGGAGACATCTCCTTTATATCGGCAGGTGTAGGCCAA
>NW_019294740.1:0-12063 GCF_000500325.1 Leptinotarsa decemlineata | reverse complement strand
CCTTCCCTTCCCTTCCCTTCCCTTCCCTTCCTTCCCTTTGTATTGAATTGTCCTCATTATTTGCCAAATTTGTAGAAAGGAACGGAAAAAATCAAATGATCAGGGCAATTTTACCAGAATCTGTGTCTGTTTCCTTGCCCGTGAGTGAATTCTACAACTTTCATCAAGTACCACCAAGAAACAGCTTTTTGCAACAAATTAATTCTTTGGCAGACTAGTTGAATCATTTCAGATCACAGTTTGTCTCTTCATGACAAAATGCAGTTATCAATATTAGGTCATGCCTAAATAGGATTTTTTTGTCCTGAAAAGGTGATAACGACATTTTTCTAATTTGTATTCTATACTATGTACAATGATTAAACACCGGAAAGAGTACGTAATAAAAATGGATTTTATACATATGCACTGCGCATTCTCGTAATTTCAATTGAAAAATATTACGCATTATTCCTATTTATTCACGATAAACAACGAAACTTATATGGAAGTACCAGGAAAATTAAAATAAAAAAAATATCATGTGTGCAAGTACGTCAGTGAAACTTTCCGCCATTAAGCGATTATTATTATTTATGAAAATTATAAATTGTTATATCGACTGTCCATAAACATTTCTGGACGTGGCTAGAAAATTAACTAATTATATATTTATTGATATCCTTCACAATTGAGAACTCATTTATTATGATTCATTAGTTTTTCGCGTTTCAATATTATTCGTAATTTTCGAAGAACGAATTCGAAATATATTTCTCGCACATTGATTTTCAGGGAACGTTGATGTCGTCGATATCAAAAAATCGTGATGTTCATTATAAAAGTAAAAAATACAGTGCGGTATTTTGAAGTATTTTCTCTTTCGTCAGTTGTGAATGAATCAAGATATCGAGGTGAGATAAAATCTGTAAGAGTATTAACAATACCACATTGGTTCTAGCAAGCTGTTTACCCATTCAAAACTTTGTGGATATCAGTCTGAAATAACTAATTTGTACAATGATTATTGAATTACACAATTTGGTTTCTTTCTGATTATATACAACAAAAAATCGTAAAGGAAATTTAAAGTAATATCATCCGTGGCAACTGGTACCCAATACATATAACAATTGAAATGGTATTTCTACAAAAAATTACGCTTTATCTCAAAGAGGATAGAAATTCAAAAAGATTTTACCAAAATGCCTGTATACTATGACTATATTGCATTAGAACGCATATTGAACATACTTTCTCTCGAGGCACGCAGAAAACATATAGACTCAAAATACTTCTATTAAAAACTATCAGATGACTGAGTACCAGCCTCGAGCTTCTCTCCAAATAATCTCTACTTGTCCGCAGTAGTTCAAAAAGGCAGGTAAAACCTTTTATGTTTCTTTTCACAGTACTTTTCAAGTACTCATACAACAGCTTTATCTCAGAACTCTTCGATTAGCTAACTCTTTGAATAACCTTCAAATCTTTAAATATCAGTTTCCGCTTCAAAAATCATAGTCTTGACGTAGCTATTTGATATTTTCAGCTTAGGCTGTTGAATTGTGATCAGTGTTACTTGCCTGAAAGAATTAGATTGTTCATATTGTTATACCGTGTGAATTTTTCGTAATTCATCTATATACTATCTCACTATTTTGAAACTATTATTCTTATAATTTACTTTCAATCCACTACATTGCATCGATTACTTATAGCACTGTAATACTTTTATTTGGATTGGACCTGCCTGTGTATATGGGTTGCCTTTTATGTTTCGAGATTTGGCAACCCTAGTGTTGCAATCTGGCAACTGACAGCTCTATCCTGAAGTTGGACATTTTTGAGCTTATACGTACTCAGAACGTTTTGACATACGCGCGCTATTTGTGTTTTTTGCAGTAACTTAAAAGATTCATCTCAGCCTAAAAATGGAATTAAATCGTGAACATTTTCGTGCGATTATTTTTTACAACTTTCGCCGTGGATTAACTCAGCAACAGTGCATGGTTGAACTAAATTCAATTTTTGGCGATGAAGCTCCATCAAGGACCAGTGTTCATCGATGGTATGGTAAATTCAATCGTGGCCGTAGTTCACTCCAAGACGAATTTCGTGAAGGTCGTCCAAAATCAGTTGTTGTTCCGAAAACCATTGATGCTTTGCGTGAACTGATATTGCAAGATCGTCATGTGACCTATCGTGAGACTGAGACAGCCTTAGGCATTAGTGGAACCAACATACATTCAATATTGCATAAACATTTGGTTGTCAAAAAAATTTGTTCGCGTTGAGCAATTTGTCAATTGCTCGAAAAAAGGCTCGCGTCGATTGGTCGAAGGAAATGCTCAAAAAATACGATCGCGGTGCTTCGAAACACGTCTATGACATCTTGACAGGTGATGAATTGTGGATTTACGCAAAGGAGCCCGAAAGTAAACAGCAGTCGACTGTATGGGTGTTTCAAGATGAGCCAAATCTAACAAAAGTTGTTGGCGCACGAAGCACTTCCAAGCAAATGGTCGCCTGTTTTTTCGGAAAAACTGAATATGTCGCGACCGTACCACTAGAACAAGGCAGAACAGTCATTTCTGAGTGATACACAACTATTTGTTTGCCAGTTGTCTTCCAAGAAATCAGGAAAACCAACCGTCGAAGACGGATCACTCTTCACCACGACAATGCGAGCTCTCACACATCGGCTCAAACAACTGTATTTTTGAGCACCCAAAACATCGATTTGATGAGTCATCCGTCGTATAGTCTTGACTTGGCACCGAATGACTTCTTTTTACTCCCGCACGTATAAAGAACAAACTG
Source organism: Leptinotarsa decemlineata (assembly GCF_000500325.1). NCBI lineage: Eukaryota > Metazoa > Arthropoda > Insecta > Coleoptera > Chrysomelidae > Leptinotarsa > Leptinotarsa decemlineata. Next base: position 9,264 of record NW_019294740.1, on the reverse strand, counting down.
AGAGGTCAATGTTTTTCGAAACCTGAAGAAGCGGTCGCTGAATTCATAATGCATGTTTTGGAGTGTAAAGATCTTCATAGGGAATATTTTGAAAAACAAAGTGATTTTCAATGATTAATATTTGTTTTTGTGCTCTAATCCCGAAACTCGTTATAAATAAAATGTGTTCAAAATGATCTTCATTCAAATAGTCACAAAACAAACTTTGAACAAAAATGTGCTACCTTATATAATATCATAACTATTTATTTTCAAGAAACAAATGAATTTGTTAATTCTCAAATGAAGAGAATGTGAATATGTTTCAGAAATCTCTCAAAAATCGAAAGTCTAAGAAGTTTTGGGGCTATTTATAGCAAAATGGAAATATTTTATAAGGAAGAGATGTGGCGGTAGTTAGATACCAAATGAAACCCGATCCTGTTGTTCAGAAATTGATCTGAGTATCAGAATCACTTTTTTGACTATATAGATGATTCTTAAGGGATACAATAGTGACTAGAGACAAGAAAATTTGTAGGAATAGTGACTGAGGAGAAAGCAAATCTAAACAAAATTACGACTTGACTCTTACGGTTTCTGACAAATTCGAAAATTTCATCTGAAAAAAGTATAGGGAGAGAAATATTGAATAGTATCAGTAGAAATGGATAAAAAAAGTCAATCAAGGAAGCACAGAAAGAATAATTCGGTTGGAAAGCAGAAAATTTGAAATAGACACGAGTAGCAAAAGGAAACAGACTCTAAAATCAAGTAGATTGAAATGCATTTCATGGATGGATGTTATGAAACTTCGGAATGAATTATCAAAATTACTTCTCAATCAGTACCTGATAGAACTGTCTAAACTTTCTACTAAGGTCGAGAAATACAAATCCATATGATACCAGAAAAATACTGGATCATATGACTGAGGAATGTTGCAAAGACATCCTATAAATGATTTATTTCCAATGGTGGAAAAAGTATGAGAATGCTACTTACGTACCTGTAATCAAAGTAGCCCATCAGAAACAGATTCATATATCCATGTAACATATATCGCACCTTCCACAAAAGCAGGTTAGAAAAGTGAGCTCCCACGAAAAGTGCAAGTTAATGTGGAAAGAATTAACATTTAAATGCTGTGTTTTCGCACATAATTCCACTTATGGGCGGCGAGTGATTTGGTGTTATTTATATAAAAATTATTGCCACACTGGACAATTTCCTGATTTCGTCTGAATACACAAAACGCTGTCATTATTGACTTTGAATGATTTTCATGAGCTACTGATCAACCTAGATATTAAATCAGATGAAACATAGGAAGCATTATTTGAAATGAACGCTGATCTGTCAGAAGCTAACAACAAAAAACATCAATCATTTGAAGAAGGAAACACTGAACTGGAAAAAATCATGCAGTTAGAAAATGGATTTCAGTCTGATGGTCGCGTTGATTGTCTTGATTATTTGAGAGATACTCTGCAGGACTTGTCACAGACACATGAAGACGTGAGCATGTGTCTCAAAACTTCGGATAACTTGGGTGGCTGAACAATTTGAGCATGAATGCTAGTCGCACACTGCATCCTGCTACTAGATTTCATAAGATCATAACTGTTTTTCAGAACCGATAAGCATAATCTCCACTTGAGATTTAAATATCATTTGACTGCATCTAATCATGATGCCTTCCTTTTCATGACTTTTTCTTAACTTCTTATATGATCGGTTACCCATCGAATTGAAATCGTTACCAACGTTAACAACAGTGAAAATTGTCATTTAATTGAAAAAGATTCGGAGCAAATCAAAGATTTCCTGTTCTACCACCAGCTCAGGTGGTGGAATACTTGGAAATCAAATGATAATAATCAGAAAGAGTCATATTTCAATACTATCAATTTGGTATAGAATATAATTATTTCATGAGCATTTCCAGACTTTGAAGGATGGAGTCATTACAAATGACACCACAGGTGTTGAAAATTAGTTTTTAGTAGTTTAATGAGGTAATACAGTTTGGGTGACCTGCGTTTAGCACTTTCACTAATTACCAGGTCCATTTTAAACAGATTTTTTAAAAACAGATTGACTGTAGGGTTTCCTTTACCTACCTCTGGTAAAGGGTTTTTGTATCATCCTACTCTAGAGTATCATAAGTTCATGAACTTTCTAGTACATTCCAAATGAAATTCCAAAGAAAACATTAACAAATTACACAGAAGTGGAGTCTATAAGCTTGACGGCTCTGATTGTTCTGCATCTTACATCGGTAGAACCTTTATTCGCATTAATGAACATTTAAAAAAACCTGAAAAATCTGCATTTGGCCACCACATTGAATTTCACAATCATAACTTCAGCCCCAACAGAAATTCCAAAATTAAGTGGAGTCTATAAGCTTTATTACAACATAATTATTTTGAATTCATAATGGATCACTCCTCAAGTTGGTACCATTATTTTTAACATGACACTTGATATCCTGTCTCAAGTTGCCCTTCTTTCATATAATACTTTGACTGAACTACATGGCCTCAATCCAAAAATGTATTTTCTTGGCTATCAGCCTATTTTGTTTTATATAAGTCAAATATTACAAATGTGCCATGTACTCGTTTTGATACTTCCTGTTGTGTGACAAGTAAGTAATCATAAACAATTTTCCTAAATTTCATATCCTGAAAATTTTTTGCAAATTTTAATTTCAACAAAACTTTCTTTTCAATTAGATCACTTACTTTCAGGTGAACACTGATGATGACGAAAGTCGAAAGCACTTTGCAATAATTTTATAATTATACACTTTCATACAAAAACCTCTTCGACTCATTCATGAAGTGAATCTAGAATTTCCTATTCACTTTTATCTAGCGCGATCACTTAAAGCAATCTCTGTGAGAATTACATTATCATCATGTGCTAAAAATTTGAATTACTATATCATATGAAAGCATGATGTAGAAACTGTCAGTTAGTACTATACAAGACAAAAAACTTTTTCAACATCACTGAAAACTATTCAAGAGGAAAGTGAAAAAAATAACCTCAGATTACTCATTATTGTACTTTCCGATCTATTTTCAATATGGTACTCCACACATCTCCTTATGGAGTTCCATTTTAATCAAGTATTTGAATCGATCGATTATAAGTTTTTAATGAAACTATTCAAATCCCCGCTGGATCTTCAACTAAAGTCTGAAAAGGATGTAACACCTTTTACGCCAATCTAAAATGTTTGTATGACTTGACTTTGATAAATGATCGAAAACGAACAATGGCTACTTTGCGTTTCCACCTGTTTATAAATGGTCGCATGTGTGGGAGTTACATAGAAGTGATGTATTCTTATTCCATATATTTAGCGATATATTAATAAGATCGTAGAATATCTCTGAATATTGAAACTGTATCACCTGCACGTTTCTAGATGTAATGGATAAACTGACACAGACATTTCCTGAATGAAACGTGTACCTACCTCGTTCTGTAATACCATTAAAATCTAAGAAAGTATGTAAGTGAGCGTGTATATCCTGCCATATTGGTTCAGAACCTATAAAGCTCAATGATTTACCGTCTTTTAGACATTTATTGTAGACTTAAAAGTTTTATTTGCAGTTATTTTCCAAAGCAGCAGACAAGAGGGTAAAAAAATTGATAGTTTTTTCTGGCCACACAGTTTTACTTCACATTTGCGCAGCAACACAAAACAGTGATGGTATTGGAATATATTTTATTATTGTTGCACGTTTTTGATCTGGAAAGTATTCATTCACTACCATTAATAAACAACTTCGTAATGTTTTCTTGTGAAGACACTGAAAAATGTAAGATTTTTTGGAGTTCCGTCCACCATGGACGTGAAATTCCAATTGGTCGATACAGATGGTACAATTTCTGATAGTATTTATATGAAATTGAAATTTTTTCTTGGACATCCATTCAAACTTGGTGTAAAAAGCACCTGCTGAAATACATTTTTATTCTAGCGAAATCATATTCCTCTTTTAACCAATGTTTTTCAAGTTTCATATAGTTTTATAGTAGTCTTGAAGTGCATTCCTTTGATCCTAACTATCTAAAAAGTAGTACAAAAACATTAGATTTCTGTATCTGTTTCTGTATCTGTAATGCATACCCACTTGGTTTATTTTGCAGCACACAAGCCAATGTTAATTTTAAAACCATTTTTGCCCTAATATAGCATCAAAAAACAACAACAAGATCTCGATACCGAAGGCAGTCATTTTCTTTGAATTCAAAATGTTGACTGTAATCAGTGATGCCAAGTATGACTTCAACCTCTAAAACGTAAAATATACAAAGTAATCACCATAAAGTAGATTTGTTAATTATTGAAGTTATTTTTTCATAGGAAAAATGTTGATTTTTATTCTGAAAAGTGTTTTATGAAATCTGAAAAGGTGAAATGATATGAAGGTGATGTGCTGAATGAATAGTTGTGCGTTTTTCTATAGTTTGTATTGTACAAAGAGAAGCCTGAAAAGTTGCAATTTTTGGTGTTTTGGAGGGTTGTACCACTAAAAACAAGGACAGCACAAACTTTTCCTTTTGGATTACTGATTTATATGTCAAAATAGGTAAGTACACCCAATTATTTTTGGGGAGGGAGCCAATAATTCTATATATTGCTTTGCTGACGACATCACATTTGTTTCGTCATTCCATTTGAATTCCAAGACATCGGCTGCCAATGCACATCTTCACCGGCAGCAGGCTGTTGCATATCTCAGTGATGATCTAGAAGTGGTTTCAAATTGGGGTGGAAGTAACCAGGTTCAGTTCAATGCCACAGAAACCCAGACATAGGTTTTCTCCAAAAAGATAAATGTCTCCGAACCGGATATAATAATGTCAGGACAGGCAATTCCGCTTTCTGCTTCGATAAGTTTGTTGGGGGTTGAAATGGACACCAACACGTCTTGGCACAATCATGTCGCTGGAATTGCAAACTTTTGATACCATATAAAGCTCAGATCAGACTTTCTTTGGAGTATTGTTCTCATGTATGGAGCTCTGCCCTCAAGCATATCTTGGAGCTACTGGATTCCATCCAGAAAAAGCGAACATCACTTGCAACCTTGATAGTCTTGACCATCGAAGAAAGTTTGGAGATTTTTGTCTCTCTTCTATAGATGCCTTCATGCGAAGTGTTCAAGTGACTTGGCACATTTGATTCCACCAAGAGCGGTACATATCAGAAATACGCGACGGACTGTGGCTGCTCATCGTTTTGAGATTCAATTCAGTACACCTCGAACTTGACGGTCTAAGAACTTTTTCATCTGGAGAGCTGCGTTCTTATGGAATAAACTTCCTGAGAACGTTTTTCCAGATGGATTTAATCTCCAGTGATTCAAATCCGATATGAATCGCTACTTTCGCATAGGCACCGCTCTTAGAGCGTTTTAAGACTTTTCTTGTAGTTCTTCTGTTTTGTCCTTAAAAAATCCTCTAAGGGATGTGTCATCCACTAATTTTTGGAAGTGTTGAATTTTCAGGAAGGAAAACAGGATTCAAAAATAAATTTCTTGTTCAACTTTTGAGGATTTTGGGTGTGTTTCGTGTGAATTAAACCTTGGAACTGCTTTAGACCCAGTAAGGATTCCTTGTTTATACTTTATTGCATGTAATATAGTTTTATAAGACTACCTATGTCTATCTGAATCTTTTGGCAAGCAAATACCAGATCCTTGCTGAACGGCAAAACATAGTTTAAAATAGGATTTTGAAATTCCGAATGATTCCGATTTTTAGGAAAACGGTAAGTTTTATCATAAAATAACCTCAGATAAAAATTGTAGATCATGGAATTCTCTACAAAAAATGTATCAATAATTTTTTTTCTTAGAGCCAAGGAAGGGTTGGAAATTATAAAAGCGATTGAAATTAAAAAAAAATGTAAAAATGTATTCATCTGAGTCATAACCTTCAAATACTTCTTCTTGTCGTTTTTCTTCTTGATCTTCTTCTTCTTCTTGATGTTCATCCTGGGTGTAGGTAAACTGCGTCAAGAGTGATGTATAGCATGTTTCCTCATTGGCATTAAATTAATCCTCCACTATTGATGATTCAGCATTAACATGACTGGCCTTGACAATGTGTACATGCCAGAGAACACAACAGTCCAACTTTTTCACAACCACATTTAGCGCTGCATCCCTTTCAACAGTTGCAAAAAATTGTGTTCAGCAGTTTTTCCGGCGCAGATGGGAGTAAAGTCTGAATAGGTTCTAATGTATTGTCGACCAACTTCCAACCCCAGTCTTTTTGGTCTAGCAAGTCTAGCTGATAACCAAGCCACACTTGACCTTGGTAATATACCCGGAAAAGATGTTGATGAGCAGCAACTGAGGTTGGAGGAAGACAAGCTAATTGCACCTGTTTCTTATTTTTAGTGTTTTTTACGAAACATGCACATCGATACTTATCTAAGCAGATGGTTTTTTTTGGAGCTTTGTACATAGAAAGAAGAAACTGAATCCCATTGGTGATGATTTCTTGTTGAGTCGAATTACTTTTTTTGAAAACTTCAGCACATTGAACTAAATCTTGTTTTTCAAACATTTTGAAAACTGTTGCTTTAACCCTCCTGTAAAATGCAGACGTCGTATCACAGCCAGTTATTGCGTGTAAAAATAGTACGTCGGCATCGTTAGTAGCCTGTTTAACCAACATATTTTCGCCAATAAACTTATCCTTCAACATTGGAATGAACCGACATTTGTTGTGAGTATTTGTAAGAAATTTCTGTTGACTGGTAGGAAGTGTCATAAGTTCATCAAATAGAATAAAGGAAGATGAAGATGTTGCTAAAGTTCGACGACGTTGTTCTGCAGCTTCAATATTTCTCGTGCAATCATCATAGCCATCAAATACGACCGTAATTTTGGCACCAAAATGTCTACGTACATACTGAACGTATTTATTTCAAATTACAACTTCAGAGATGTATATACGTGGCATATTTATGCATATAATGACGATTACAACTTTTACAACTTTTTGACTCGTCGTATCTCAGAAACGGTGGCTCTAAGAAAAAAAAGTATTGATATATTTTTTGTACTCCACTCATTAATACATTGTGTTATTTACAAAAATGATATTTAAACAGATATAAACTCAATCCTTAATCGATAATATCAGGATTATATTAGGATGCATTCTATATATTCTATAAATGCATACTAGATAGTTCCAATGACAGCTTCACTGTTTTATATTTCACTAAGGAAACATTATGATCTACTGCTATTTATGATATATTCCACATAGAGATTGGAATTCGATTTCGTGTCATAGTATACTACAATATATTCTATTCTATTCATTATGACACCTGTCAACAAATACTAAAACAATAATGGCGAATTATTTTTTCGAATGTACACACGTTCGTCTTTAACGACGTTAAGTTTCAATTCATTTCATTCACGGAATAAAGTTAATCAAAGTCTTCCTAAACTTTTAAACTATCTCTTATGGATGTACTTCTTTCAAATATTTTCAGGTCGGCCGCATATAACAAAAGTTAGAATACCAAAATTACAGACCTTCAGTTCATTTATTAGTATAAGAAACAACAGTGGACCCAGGTGTGAGCCCCGTGGTATCCCTGGGGTAACCACGAAGCGCATCGACCTGAACTCATTGATGCTAACAAACTGACTATGATTGAATACATAGTGTGGCAACCACCTGAGAAGACTGCCCTGTGTACCAATTCTAGCAAATATCGACATGAGTATATGATGATCAACCTTGTCAAAAGCCTTGCTAAAATCGGTATATAGTGAATCAATTGTATATTCGCGGGTGTGCATTCGAAAAATGAGTTTTCCTTTACCAAAGAGGATTTACATTACTCTAGTATCTGCAGTTGTGTATTTGATTAAAAGAAGATTCGAGAGAAAACCACACACTGTAGAGGTAATTATTAGCATCAATCAATAATTGAGTCATAGTTTCCCAAACCTCTGTACGTCTGTCATGATCATCTTCATTCAGTTCTTGAACAGTCTGCATTCCACAAGGATGGAATTTTGTGAACAGTGAACCTTTCTTACGATGATACCATTTCAGGTGATGAAAAATAAAAATATTTCGATAAAACTATGTCTTCATTAAAACTTCAATGACACTTAATCGATCCTCAATTTCAGTACACCAACGTATTTGGGATTGACTTTCATTCGAAATGATGTATCACAAGTATAGTTAGGTTAAGTTAAGGTTAGGTCCATAGTGAGTGGGTCTATTCGACCCTCCGCCGCAACCCGCAAGGGTTTATTGTGGCTCACACCTATTCACACTATACCAAATAAACCCAGCTTCCTAACGAAGCTGATTAGTTTTTATGGTGAGTGGTCTTTCAGGTCAGATGGTAAGAGTACGGCTCTGGAGTCGTAAACTCGACATACATCACCTCTGTAGACTCGCTCCGGATCTAAATTTATGAAGGCTCGACATGCATCTCCTCTATAGACTCAGCGTCAGAAAGAATTTTTAAGTTTTCTCTGTCCATAAAGGTCCCACGCGTAGCTAGGAAAAGAAGGTCAATCACGGCAGAGCCCCGCATTATCGTGACAAGGCGATGCTACGACGAGAGGACGCCCGGTATCTCGAAGGTTCCGCAGATACAGCTGATAGGCTCAGTAGTAGTCCCATTGAAAGTAGGGGGTGCTGGTGATGAGGGAGTTGACAACATAATGATGATGTATTTAATGAAAGCGTTCCCCTTTGAAATGAAAATCGACGAGTCTAAGCGATTTTCAATTTTTTCATGAGTATGCAGATTAGGTGGGTGACAAATTTCAGCTGGGACACACTCTATATCTTTCACTGCAGCTTTCACTGCAAGCAAGTAAATGAACTTGTTGCCCAACAAGACTGCGCTGTTTTATCTTGCCAAGGTCTTATCAATGGTACTAGGCTTAATCACTCAACCTTTACTTTCAGGCTTTTACTGCTTAGGATAGTTGCGTGGTTCAGTCTAGTACTACTGCTGAGATCTTGGCGGGTCTGTTGTTTGATGACCAATTCATCTACTTAAATTAGTTTTTCGTTTCGAGCAAAAACATTTTTATTTGCTTTAGTAGGTACGTACATTAGTTTATAAATTTTTTTTGACTGTTATTATGTAGGTTAGGTGTGTTGCGTGAAAATAAATCCACATACGTATGCCATTTCTTCTATTGATATAAATATTAATACATGTTTTTGAACGTTAGATATGAAATAAGTGAA
>NW_019294739.1:1255-24606 GCF_000500325.1 Leptinotarsa decemlineata | reverse complement strand
TTTTTTACTTGTTTCAGGGATTTCAAATCATTTTATATAGTAGACAATGGAAGTCCGAACTAGTGAAATTCATCATGAAACATTGTCAATCACCTTCAAACAAACCTTGAAATGATTATGTTCATATGTGGCCTAATTTTGCCCTAAAATCGACATTTACCATAATAATCACACATCACACCCATCACTACCTACTTCCTGACTCTGTCTATTATTTTGGCACGGGTCGCAAATATGACAGTCGATCTCCGCCTTCCTGGTAATAGTTCTGTGACAATTGAATGCACGTCTGCAGCTGCAGAGGGCGGTTCGGTCCATGCTGAAGAGGACGTTGTAGGATACACCTCCTTTGACACATGGTAACATACAAAAATGGGGGGATTTGCTATTTATTTCATAACTTATAAAGGCATTAATGCGAATGTTCTGCCTTCTCATTTGATGATTCGATAAGCACGCGTGATTGTTTGGGAAAACAGGACCCCCAGAGGGCCCCTCTTAATTCCGAATAATGTAACGACGCTGGTGATCGTAGAGGTGTATTCATGAGAAATTAAGTCGTAGGGAGATTGATTTTAGAACATGAATTTCAAAATCGAACTATGTCAACAAAAAAGGCAGCCAGCCATCCGAATACACTCTCTTGATCCTTTGGAAACATTTAAAGTCGTAAATGATCCCCTAGTACAGTGTTTCTCAAACTTTTCAAATTCACGGCTCCCTTATGTTTTTTGAAGGGTATCGCGGCGCCCCGAACGTAAAGACTACACTAGATATTTAATTAATAAAAGTAGGTAGGTGGCTGTCGAAACGGATTGCATTTTGCAATTACCGATATTATCATATTATCAGAGGATTTTCATCAATAGGTACCGACGTATTACCTTTACTCTCAGTTATCTATGTTGTAAAACGGCGACCCAGGGCGCCGCGGCGCACACTTTGAGAAAAACTGCCCTAGTAGCATGATTCTTATAATATACAATATAAAAATGTACATTGCACATTTTTGATGATTCTAAAAAACAATAATTTGACTAGAAAAAAAACCATGCCAAAAAAACAAGCAGATTTGTATTTGATCAACATCTATTTATCTTCTTAACAAAAGAAGAATTAAGATTCAGTTTACTCTATGACTTACAACAAAATACAAAAATAACACTCCGAATACTACTTCTCTGTATCTGTAGAGTAGGGAGGGTGAGTGTAAGCCCACGCACTTAGGCCACATGTGACCCATTCCGAATACGACTTATAGAGATTTTCAAAGTTTTCAAAACTATAAACACCAATGTCATAAGTGTTCTCGTTCCTAATTTGTGGCTAGATATTAACATAAAATCAACATTGAATCTGAATAATTTCATTTATTTTCAACTTTTAATTCAGTTTCATATCAGGATTGACACTTTGTTCAAAGAATATGGTTAGAACCCATATCAGCACGTATAATTGAAATAATAAGATTAGTCGAAATTTATACCCATTGCAGCAAATTTTTGACAAAGAAAGTGAGAGAGAGAAAAAAGAACTTCGAAACCACTATGTGATTTCTGTTTGTGAGGTTGCAGTCAATTTTGAGTACGCCAGGGAGTAAGCTTTCGGAAATGTTTATTTCCTTCTTCAGGACTCATATCGTGAGTTTGAGAGAAGCTATCCCCTTCATAACCATCAAAACTTATCGGTAATCTTATACAGAACAAACAGTATTAATGTAGATTTAATTTATCTATCTAATCTGCAATTAAATGATTGAAATCTTAAATATACAACAGCATGATTCAATTGAGAATATTAGTTTAACATAGTCACGAAAAACGTGATCACATAGACGTGTGTCGGACTTTTGGCCCATCATCAGTGTGGTGCAGCCAAGTATGTAGTCCGGATGGCACAAGTCTCCTGATATTGGTTATAATCAAAACTTCTTTGACACTTGTTCGATTGATGACCTATTTTTTTATATATCTGTATGATGGATTGCTTGCCACAGCGATCCTTGGCATGTCTAAAAACTGCTAAATTATCGAAATGTACAGAAAAATCGCCACTGTTTTTATATTGGAAACTATTTTATTGAATTGTGTTGAAAGAGAGAGATTTGTTGAAACGAAGTGAAAGTCCGTGATTTTTATTGCTACCCACACGATATTCAGTTTACTATAATTTGCCTGGGGCCTGAAAGGCTAAATCATACTTGTAGTGTGGCGGCCCGTGCCTGCATATTATTTAAGGTAGGCAATGTTGAAGCCAGTAGTATTCTATTGTGAGAATCAATTACAACTCATTTTAGCTGTATATTTGTGAGTGACCATCCATTATTGTGTCTTGTATTGTTCACTCATTCCACTTCAAATCAGTAAAAGTTTCATATTATAAGAGCAGCAGTCTGATTTTCCCTGACCACCCGTAAAAAACCCAGAGAAAAAAACCCCTTTCTTCACAACTTAGCGCCCAACGTGGGGCCAGGGTTTTTTATTGCTGTTTTATGATGGCCAGCCCAACATATAACTTGAGAACTTATGATGCACTTTTAGGAACCTTTGGTGTAGTAATGGATATTACTGGAGTTTTTTCCCCAACACCAAATCGTTATTTTTAACACCTCGACACGTGTTTCGATCACCAAGTGATCATCTTCAAAGAGGAAGATTAAAACTCCAGTAATATTCATATAACTTGAGAAGCAAAAAAAGGATGATTAATCAGGAGGAAAGTGCCGAATCGATGGTGAATGGAAATTCCCACCAAACAAATCATAGGAAAGAACAAGGTTATAATTTTCAAATTTCCATATCAACTCAAGAAAATGTTCCATCTACACCGTCATTGCCGTAGGTGTTATATTCTGATTTTCAACATCTTGGAGCCAATTTATGCAAACACCACTTCAGTACCATACCCAGGGGGAAACATTACAATGAGTACAGTCACAGATTCCAATCCGTGTTTGAACGAATGTTCAACTCTGTCCCAGAAGCATTTTACAGAAATTATCAGAGAAGAAGTGAAAAAAAAAAATACTGGCTATTCCTGAAATTAACAAAAATAGTAATTATGTTCAATTCGTACCCGACTGTAACAATATCAAGGATACCAATAGGGATAGTTGTAATGTAACTGGGCACGATTTTTTTCAATCAAGATTTTGCCTCCCTTTAGGTTTAGCAGAAGAACAAAAAAATTAGGGTGGCTCAATAACCAAAATGTTCTTATAGTAGGGAATAATAGTTGTCCTATACCAAATTGTAGTCAAATGAACAACAAACCCAGAAAAAATAATTTCGGGGATCTGAAAGCCTGTAAAACATTTTCTACTTTTGATAACGAGGGTACTTCACACCCCCTAGATTTTTTGAATTATATTGAAATATTCTTAGATCTCAGTAACGTAAGTTTCAACCAATTCACACTCTGCATCAGTAACTTGTTTCACACACCAGCAAAACTTTTTATTTCAATAAATATTCATCAATGGCCAGACATTTATATCCCCCGTATAGTAAGGTTATGATACCTCCCAAAACGGTATATATAATACAAATACGTTTCCGGTGGTTGATAAAACATTTTCTAAACCGAATCATAAACATTTTCGAACAAAAAATATTTCATTGTTAGATTCACGAATTGGATCCGAAACTGCGGAAAACTAGAGTCCATACCAGACCTAGACCTTTCTAACCCTTACTGGCAGATACCTTTGAAACATGAAGATCGAAAATATACCGGATGTATCGTAGGAAATGAAACTTATCAGTTTTGTGTTCTGCCATTTNGTAAGTAATAATCCGGTGAATAAGTTATTAGAGGAGTGCGATTTTAATCATGAGCCCATCGATACACGTTCGCCAATCATCTTAGTGGAAACGTATCCATTCCAATTTTCAGCAATGATCAATTCAATTTAATTCGATTAAAAAATGTTCATTCAATTTTGGTTAAAATTACATAATATTTGTGATAGTGTGTTTTGAGGGGGACTCTGCTATAGGCTTATGCCTCTTCAGGGTTAAGCAATGATCGATACTGGAAGTACCATTTCTGCTATTTCTTTTGAGTTATGGAGTCATCTTTCAGACTTTAATGATATAATACCTCATTTTCCGTGTTCAGGCATAAAAGTAGTGAGTGCTGTTAAGGCAAAATTCAAAAAAGTATCGTTTCAAACATCAACTCATTTTTACAATCCAAAATATCGGTTTCGCTCACGAATTCTTAATTATTCCTGACTTGTCCTACCCAGTTACTGTTGGTATGGATTTTTTGAGATTATATAAGTTATTAGTTAACTTAAAAGAGAGGCGTTTGCAATTTGCTGTGAATGAAAAACTAATAAAAATTCATGAAAACAATTTTACCCACCAATTTCCGCTTCCCATGACTATGTCGGCTCTCATAAACAAATCGAAGCCCGACAAAATAGAAAACCCATTTACCGGATGTTCCGTTATTGTTTGTGAAGATGATTTTGATGTTTGTCAACTGTTATTGTCTTGTAATTTGCCGAAAAAAGATATACCGGGACGCATGAACTGTTATGAACATTCCATAATATTGAAAAATTACAATGAATTTTTTTATCAAACTGTATCCGATACCAGTAGCACACCGAGCGGCAGTTAATGAAACCATTGCACAGTTGGAAAGTTGGAGGTTCATAGAATGAGCATCTACACTCTACATCTCACATATCTTCTCTCATGACCATTCTTAGAAAAAATGGTAGCGTTCGAGTTTGTCTTGATGCAAGACACTTGAATTCTGTTATGCTAACGGATCGTGAACTTCCATGGCGCATTGAAGACATCCGTTCTTTGAATGTAAAAAAAATCTGTCAAAGATCGATCTTTGTAACCCTTACTGGCAGATACCTTTGAAACATGAAGATCGAAAATATACCGGATGTATCGTAGGAAATGAAACTTATCAGTTTTGTGTTCTGCCATTTGGCATCTCAACGGCGGTTAGCTCCTTTCCCTGGCAATTTCCACCATCCTTGGGGAACAGTACGATGACTTTTTGCTCACATATTGACGATTTACTCGTGATGTCAGGATCATTTGATACTTTTGGAGAAAGTGTTTTCAAGGTTGAAAGAAGCGGGGCCAACTGTTAAAGGAGAAAAATGCCGCTATATTCAGAAGGAAATGCATTTTTTAGGCTACATCGTGAGTTCATTAGTTATGCGCCCGGATCCCGAGCTTTTCATATCATATCTAGAAACATGTGGATTCGTTTTCCGATGGCATTACAGGTTAGCTTCCCAAATTTCTGCTACCGCAGTTGTCGGTTGATTGGTCAAACCACCAACACTGACATAAAAAACTTGGCAAGTTGACTTGGGTGTCACACCAATAGGTGGTTCCACTTATGTTTCGCTTGCGTTTTGCGCTTTTATTCTGTTTTCCGTCATTTGGACGGAAAACAGAATAAAAGATATTGTACAAGAAGTAAAACAAGATGCAGAAGTTACGGACCGAGTCGGTTTTACTTTTTGCTCGAAATAGTTTAGCCGCGGTGAAGGATGGTTACAATTCAGACCCGTTTCATTTGAGGACATATGGAATATAATTTGTTCTGTTTATCAGAATTCTGTCGAACTCGACAGGTTTAGGCACTGAGACATTTTGTCTTGGAGCGACTACTGTGGAAATGCCCAAAAGTCTAGGAAAATATAATACATTTGACGAAGAATGTGCCAAACGCAAGGGAATTATAGTGATTAAAAATAATGACCATCTTTGCCTTGCTAGAGCTTTGGTGGTTGCTAAAGCCTATGAGGACAAAGCCCCAGATAAGCAAAACACCGGAGAATCATGAATGTGCGAACGTGTTGTACCCTAGATTTGCTGAAAAAGAGTGGCGTAGAGATACCTAAAGAGGGTGGCGGCATAAGCGAACTCAAAAAATTTCAGGATCATTTGTCAGATTACCCAATCACAGTATATGAATATGGAAATAAAGGGCGAGCTGTTATTTACGAGGGAGTTGGTGGGGCTAAAAAAATTAACCTCTTACATCACAATAACCACTACAATGAATACAATGAATTAGTTTCGCTGACTGTTGTAACTATTACTGTGAAGTATGCCACGTACCCGTCGAACATAAGGAGGAACACAAGTGTAACAAAACTTGTCCAGCGTGTAAGCAATCGCCACCTTGCCCCAACGAAAAGAAAATATTATGTACCGTCTCTAACAGAGGTTTCAGGGCCAAGAATGTTTTTCAATCATAAAACTGCCAAGATCTGTGAGCAGATAAGGTGTTGCGAAAAGTGCCTTAAAAAGGTTCCTAAAAACAGATAACATGTTTGTGGGGAACATTTTTGTAAACTATGCAAAGAATTCAAAGCTACTCCACACAAATGTGTGTGGAGAATGAAACTGTTGTTGATGTCTGAGGAAAATGTTAAATTCATCGGCTCGCACAATTATTTCATGATGCCTTTAGCTAAATTACCCAATGCTTCTGGGTTGGATGGTGTAAAGAAAGGTTACTTTCCAAACCTTTTTCAATAAAGCTGAAAACAGGAATTATGTTGGACCAGTACCTGCTCTAGAATATTATGACCCAGAATCAAACAATTATACAACCAGTCTAGAAAAAGACAAGGATCCTAAAAAACAACTCATTGAATGGCACAAACAATTATCTGGACGGGTTTATGTCTTTGACTTTCAGAAAGAACTGGTGGAATATTGTCAAAGTGATGTAGATATATTGTCTCGAGCGTGTCTCAAGTTCAGAGAACTGATGATACAAGAAGGCGGCGTGGGCCCTTTCATAGATGCCATTACATTGCCATGGACGTGTAACAAAATATTCAGGAGAAAGTTTCTGAAACCCGACACCATGGGGCTTATACCTAAAAATGGATATAGATGGTGTGACAATCAGTCGAAAATAGCCGCCCAATGGCTGTTGTGGGAGAAGAGAAATAAAAGTATCAAGATTCAACATGCTGGTCGATGGTCTGAAGCATCCATATTCAATTTGGAAGTGAAAGGTTTTTGTGAGGCGACAAAACAAATTTTCGAGTATCATGGCTGTTATTTTCATGGATGTCCTTCCTAAATGTATAAAATACAAACGCAATGACCATACTTTCGAAAACCCTACCGTTACTATAGAAATGCGTTTTGAGGCAACCTTGGCGAAAACTGCACGTTTGCGACAACTTGGCTATGAATTCATAGAAAAATGGGAGTGTTCTTTTCGAAAAGAGCTACAGAAAAATCCAGAATTGCGCATTTTCACCGAAAACCATCCTAGCTCAATTACCTTTAAATCCCCGTGATGCTTTTTATGGTGACCGAACTGATGCTACGAAACTATACTACAAATGTGAAAAAAATGAAAAAATCAAGTACGTCGATGTGTGCAGCCTGTAGCCGTTCATAAATAAATGCGAAAAGTACCCTCTAGGACACCCGGAAGATTTTGTTGGGGAAGAATGTAATACTTTGAATTTGAATGACGTTGATGGTATTATAAAATGTAAAGTTTTTTCTCCTCAAAATCTATATCACCCCGTATTACCGGTGAAAATGAGTGGTAAATTGATGTTTTCTTTTTGATGATCGAGTTGTGAACATATGGCTGTTGAATGTACTCACATTTGTGAAGAAGAACGAGCTACCTCTGGTACTTGGGTGATAAATGATCATGAACATCTATGAAAACTAGAAATACGAAGTTGTACAATATGATCCTGGTACCAAGTCAAGTGGCCTATTTTATGAATATATTTACAAGTTTTTGAGAATCAAACAAAAAGCTTCAGGTTGGCCCTCCGATTGTATATCAGAGCAACAGAAAAAATAATATATTCAAATTACTATGACAAAAAGGGGGTTACCTTATGTGCTGAAGAAATCGAAAATAATCCTGGACGTATGAGCAAGCTTATTAGACATGGTTATTAACGAAAACGCTCCCGACGAGTATATAACAACAAAAAATATTTGAAGGAATCCTGAACACTCTGTCATCACCAATTTCAAAACCGATTTATAAGGCTTGTTGACATCACTCTGTATAATTTTTTTTTGGAATTATTGAAAAAATGTTGTAAATTGCAAACCTTAACATTTTTGTGGTGTAATTTCGAAACTTTTTACAAAAATTTCTGTTGTTGTTCTCACTCTGTATTGGAATTATTGTATTGGAAATAGAGAAAATGTAATAATTCTTACAATACTACATTCTAAGACATTTCATAGCGAGATTTTCGAAACCGATTCATAAGGCTTGTTGGCGATACTCTGTATAATTTTGTTTTGGAATTATTGAAAATATGTTGTGAATTGTACACCTTAACATTTTTGTGGTATAATTTTTAAACTTTTTACAAAACTTGCTGCTGTTGTTGTTGTCGTCACTCTATATTGGAATTATTGTATTGGAAATATAGAAAATATTATAATTCTTACAACACTACCTTTGACATTTTATAGCGAGATTTTCAAAACCGATTTATAAGGCTTGTTGGTGTCACTCTGTATAATTTTGTATGGGAATTATTGAAGAAATGTTGTAAATTGTACACCTCAACATTTTTTTGTTGTATAATTTAAAACTTTTTGGGAAACGTTGTTGTTGTCACTCTGTATTGGAATTAATGTACTGGAAATATAGAAAATGTTATAATTTATAGTGTGCGATTTTGAATACCTTTACCTACCTTGTTATTGTTACTATCGCCCAAATTCAAATAAACCAATCAAAAGACTAATTATTATCATAAAAACACCTTTTAATTGATTGTTTTTCATAGTTTTTGTTGTTTTTCAACAACTTTTCAATTATTATCCACACTTGGGATACAAAAATCTCAATTAATCAATTTAAATATTTATAATTGTAACGTTCAAAATATTTTGGTTTCCACATTGGCCGACATTGGTAATGATTTAAATTTCTGAAATATTCCCATACCTCAATTTATCTCACGAACGTGGGTAACTTAATTACAATAAATATAATATCTAACTCACCTCAAATTATCCTCTGTGCTCTTCACTTTTACCACATGAATATATTCTTTACAAAAACTCGCGCACAAAATGAAATGCCATAATTTTCACACTCAACAATAGGTTTAAGATAACGCGCTACCCAACGGATTTCTTATCAAACGCCAGTCAACACGGTTTAATTTTTAATAATATGGCACAGTGTAAATACATGGTCGGGCATCAGGACTTTGTACGAAATCCATTTACCGAATAGTAATGAAAATGCTGAAATTTCTACACTTCCCATACAAGTTGTGACAAGTAGTTGTATGATGATGACATCATGTACACAAAAATTGTTTCTTATTCTGGGTGCCGACATAATTGTGTACGCCACCAAAAATTTCCCCCTAAACACACGCTCTATATATAATAAGAAATTTTGAAAATTGGTTAATAGAATGTTGCGACAAATCTTCGCGTCTGGGTCCTATCACAAAACTGCACTTGACTTCCTATAGCACGCACACACAACAAACAACGTATTTTGAAATGACATTGGTGATTACTTCGTTACCCCCCTCAAACGTTAGCTCAACAACAGGTAACTTCCCGACACTTTTGAAAATATAAAATAAGTATATTTTTCATTGGTACCACATATTGAAACACTCCCATTATAGCATATTTTACCACGTCTTGGTGACCTGTCATTTTATTTTACCTAACAGCGTTACGTTATGTTTTTACGAAAGCGCTACACGAAAAACGTTACACGAAAACGTTACGCTATTTAGGAAAACGTTACGCTTTTTACGAAAACGATACGAGACAGCGTTACGCGAAAAAACGTTACACGAAAAAACGTTACGCTAATTACGAAAACGTTACGCTTTTATGGAAAACGATACGCGAAAGCGTTACACGACATTTGATTCACACCTTATGACTTCTCGACAACACTACACACACACAGACACAGTATATTTCGCCCAATATCTGCCGCCATGTTTTTTCTTTAACGCTGAGTGCTATGTTTTTTCTCAAATGCTGTACACACCCCTTTTATACCTAAATGACAGCTTTCCTTTAACGATGGGTGTTTTCAACACTACACACCCTGTATACATTCATGACAGCTTTCTATTTGAAGCTGTACACCTCCAGTATTCAATATAATTTTCAGCACGGTATACCCAAATATTCTCATTCCAAGCTCGACTTTGCGTTATCAATGCAGCTACGATACCTCCCACTGCCAATATTACCGTGTTGAAAACCGTCGTAAAAACAATAACCTCTTTGTTGACACACCCCGTATACCTATTATTCAAACGCACTCGTTAACCGATATCGCAATAAATTGATCGTGTTCAAAATATTCATACGTTATCAACGCTGCCGCTACCTCTCAATCCCAATATTACCGTGTTCAAAGCCTTCGTAAAAACAATAACCTCTTTCTTGACACACCCTGTATACCCATAATGTTCTCATTCCAATTATTTATCAATATTAGCGGGTGGATTGGATACAACCGAAAGCAGGAAAAATTCATGGACGAAGCACTCAAAAAATAATAAGCAAACCGCAGACGTGTGTTTCTAGCTCATTAGCTGTCATCAGTACGGTATAGCTAATAAAGTGGAAGGTTGCAATACTCCGTTGCAGACACAACACCAATGTTATGACTAGTTGGAAATAATTTTGTTTGTTCGGGATATCCAGACGGTTCACTCCGTCCGAAGCAATTCTCTCGGTACTAACCAGGAGCTATTACTTCGAAACTGATATATCGGTGGTTCTCCCGACCTAATAAAATTAATTTTATCTTTTCATATATAGGAAGTTACTTGCGACGAATTTTGGAAATGGAAGACGTTGCACAGGTGCCTGATGTTTCAACTTCAGCTGTCTGCGCGGCATGAGCAGGTAAGCAAACGTTTGCGCTCAAGTGATGGTTCCTCAAAACCAGAGACGAAAAAGCCCTGCACGGCTGAATCCAAGGCATCGTCAGGTGTAGCTGACGTGCAAAAACCCTCATATAGGAAAGTTGTCGTGAGTATCAAGGTAGGAATCTTGCAACTTGACTATCCGACTACCTCATTAACAGAGAATATACTTTGTGCCTGCCCCGCTGGGGACCGTATCAGGTCTTTAGAGTTCGGCAGAGCCGTACTCTTACCATCTGACCTGAAATACCATTCACCATACAAACTAATCGGCTTCGTTAAGAAGCTGGGTTCATTTGGCCGAGTCTGAATAGGTGTCAGCCACAATAAACCCTTGCGGGTTGCGGTGGAGGGTCGAATAGACCCACTCACTTCAGACCTAACCTAACCTAACCTAGTTGAATTGCCATCATGGATCTCCCCAACATATTTCGATAACTTTATGATGCACGAAAATGAAAAATCCCGTATAATTCAATAAAATAGGACTTTTTTGTCACTGAATAAAACTATAATTTAGATTATTTTCAAATATATGCAGATGCGATTGCCGACCTTCTATAAATATCCATTTAAGAATAAAAAATATTTTCTGAAACACCCTAATTATACGCCATTATAGTGCAATCACGCAAAGTTTCTGATCAGATTCAACTTTATAAATGCTAAAATTTTAATTCGAAATGGCGCCGACGTTTTACCCGCAATTATTAACATGGCCGTTACTTGCTGGTACTTTATAGATGTAATTTAAGGAGAAATTACTAGTTATTGACACGTATATGTTGTTTTTATTTAGTTGCACCAGTATTACAACGATTTGCATGCACAAATGTTCATCTGCATATTAGAAGCATTCGAAAATACCATGAGAATTGCAATCTGATGAGTGGAAAGCACAGCTCGGAATATTGAAGTAATGAAAGTGCAAGTGAATTAGTCATTTGAGGAGAATAATAGAAGTGAAGTTGTATTTTATCAAATGACAGTAAAGTAGTGTTTGAAGATAACAATTACGAAACTCCATACGATTCTCATCTCATTCTCTGAAATTCTACTGAACATTTATTTGATCGATTTTGGGTTCGATTGATTTGGTAACCTAGAACCTTTTTTATAGGTACGTAAAAAAGGTTCCGTAGAAAGATTATTATAAAGACGTTTTTAGTTTTCTATTACTTCTTTATTTATATATAAAACTTCCAAATAAATGCAAGAAAACAAGAAATATGTAAATCATCCAGGCGCTAACTGAGAGATGGAAAGATTGTTCAGTGTCAATTCTGAACCATTATTAGTTTCGCTGATGACACAGCCCTAGTATATCGCGCTGATACTTAGAAAGAGTTTAAAGACGAGGAGCAGGTTGCTGAAAATCAATATAAAATAACTCACCTTTTACCTTCCACTTATTACACCAACATATAAAACATATAACAGAACATATAAAATACCTTGGCATAATAATGGATAAAAATGTAAGGTGGAATAAGCACGCAGAACATGTTGCGAATAAAATAAGGTCTCTCCTGATCAAATTTTAATTTTTCAGAAATATTTTTGATATAGCACAGTTACGAACATTATATTTCAGTCTAGTACAGTCTCATATCAACTATGGAATAATTGTGTGGGTAGGTATTACTGATAGTCATCTTGAGGTTATCAATGTTACTCAAAAATTGGTCATCAAACATATTTTCAATACAGATTATACCTATCCGTCTGTAGCACTTTTCACAGAATCTAAATTTTTCACACGTAGACATCTATACTTTCTGAGACTTGCAATGTATCGCAAGTATAAATAGAAATTAATTCACAATTCATTCACACCTGCTTCAAATGTATTCGTATAATTCTACTTTTATTCATATGTTTTAACTCACATTAATTTGTTATAATTATTCATCATTAGGGGCACTCTGTAGTATTGACTCTTTCTGAACAACTTTGCAAATGTGCAGTCATCAATGACCTATGGCCATATGGCATATGACATGACATATGACATATGACTCTCAATTCATATATGTATATGGTGTATGAATGACAATTTTTTTTCATGACTGAGTTAGGAATCACACGTTAAAAGGTAAGACCTCGTTAGTCCTTAGCTCGCACAAGTTTCTCAACTTCTGAGAGTTGTCGTTCGTATGGAGGCGACAGCTGATTAACGAAAAAACAGATTTTAAACAGATGTTTCAAACAGACAGATCGTATCACTTGCAATGTATCACCCGCTACCGACGATGGTCAGTAGCTGGTCGATTCGACGTAAGTGCTTTGTTCACCCACTCAATCGACCGCTGTGTGAGTCGTTGGTTCAAACCCTAGGCTGAACGATCGATTTTCACAGTCTATCGTCCAACCTGTGTTAGGAATCACACGTTGAAAGGTAAGATCTCGTTAGTCCTTAGCTCACACAAGTTTCGACTTTTGAGGGTTGCCGTTCGTAGGGGTGCGAAAGCTGATTAACGGAAAACATATTTCAAACATATATATTTTCAGATATGGAACAAAATTTGTGACTGTAGATCATTTGCACAATACCAGATTTAAACAAAAATCCTCAAGAATTCCTAAAGTAAGCACATCACGAAGTCAAAGATTTATCACATACTTTCACCCTATTTCCTATGCAGTAGTTCCATTTGGAATCAAGCCTATCACAAGTGATAACAGATTTAAAAAATAAATAAATTATGACTAATTGATATAACAATAGGTAAGGTAAACGAAATATTGGACAGAAAAAATGAAGTAGTGATACAGAAAGAAACACCACATGTTCTCACAAATAAGAATATAGATATTTACAAGTATAAATAGAAATTAATTCACAATTCATCATTTCTACACCTGCTTCAAATGTATTCGTATAATTCTACTTTTATTCATATGTTTTAACTCACATTTGTAATTATTATTCATCATGAGGGGCACTCTGTAGTATTGCAATTTTTCTGAACAACTTTGCAAATGTGCAGTCATCAATGACATATGAAGTATGACATGACATATGACTCTCAATTCATATATGTATATGGTATATGAATGACAGTTTTTTTTTCATGACCGATATTTTAGATTGAAATGCTGTTTGTTCACTGGTTCATGATATTTTTATTCAATTTTCCATTTCACAACACACAAAATGTATTGACTTACTTTATTGTTTCACATGCATTTTGATGTCATGCACAAGCTTTTCATGTTCATTTATGCATTTCTTTTTTGTTTATATGTATATGTATATATATATATATATATATTTCATATGAAATAAGTATTATTATTATTATCTCCCCCATCTGTGGGTTGGACAGAAGATTCGATGGAAGACCACAGGAGACTCCCCAAGGCGGTCAGTTGTAAAGCCAAGCTTCCACATCGATCTTTGAATGGGATACGTTCTCTGTCTTTCTTCACTGATTACTCACCTTGCAGATTTTAAATTACAAGTTGCATAATTTATTTTACAATTTACAAATTCATTCCTTACTTTTTTGACTTTCTGCTTCTCAATCTATATACCAAAACTTTTCTCTTTCAAAAATTAATCTCTCCCAAAAATATACCACTTTCAATTATTGCGTTTTGGAAAGTTTTTGTGATATTTTCATAAGTTATATATCGGACTGTTTATCTAATACATTAAACAAAGTTGGAAAATCATGTTAATTATACCATGTACGAGTCTTCGGGTGATAACTCAACTATTATCACCTGAAGACGATTGCGGATACTAACAATCGAAACGTCGTGAAGTAACTTCGTTTGGAATGTTTTAATTTTCATTTCTTGTTAAAAATTTTTTATTCTTCAGGTCGAGTTAGTAGTTCAATTTTTTTGTTTTTTTGGTTGTTGCTTGTATGTTATTTCATCGTAATTTCAGTTTTTTGCTTAATAAAATTGTTACTTTTCAGATAATCTTTATTTGTTACAGATTGTTTCAGGGATTTCAAATAACCATTTATATCATATTAGACAATGGAAGTCCGAACCAATGCAATGCACCACGAAACATTGTCAACCACCTTCAAACCAACGTGGGATATGTCTGTTATACAAACCGGGGAAAATGCAGAGGCATTTATCTTCTCTCTGGTTACCTCTCACGAGAGGTATCTAGAAAGAAGACAACTTTTTTGAGATATTTTCAAAAGATTGCGACACAACCTAATTGATGATGGTCAATTTGAAAAGAAAAGGCCGAAATCATTTTCACTTCCAAGTGGTTGTTGAAGACGCGGTTCACCCGGACGACAGTACCTACATCAAATATTGCTGACCGGGGAAACCTAATATTTTATTCATGGAAGATGAAAAGCTATACTACTTACTCGTATACTCAAAAAAATAGAGTCATTCTATTAGTCACCGAACGAGTAACATATTTTCATATATTGAGTTAACCTTACATATTTTCAATACACCGTTAACTTTCTCATGAATATACATAAAATAACTTTGGTAATGAATTATTATGGATGACATATAAATGATAACTTGGCCCTCGATCACAATAAACTGCATAAAACCAACAAGGGGACGGTCAGTTTCATGAAATGAATCCATAAATAAAATCGCCATAAGTTTTATCCTCCTCCACTCCTATTCCAATATATAGTTCGGAGAATGATTCAGAACTTTTGAAATGATTTATTCATTGGATTATTTATATGTGGATGAAAGTTGTTGCTGAGCTATAAATTTTAATTAAAACGATCCAAAAACCGTGGAATATTCTGCGGACTATTTGTTTAGGAATATTGGCAGATGAATCTGAAATATTGAGCATCTATCGGGGAAATATCATGAATTACTTCACATCAATTTCTGTCGAAACAATTCTTCAATTTTTTTAATAAATATCGAGCAAGGTATGTTTTGCTACTGGCACAAAAATAATATTACAAGAAACAAGATCCTAATCGAAAATCATGTGTTGCTATTCGAATTCATTTCTCATAATGGATATCTCGCCAACAAGAAATAAGGAGAAATATAGTGAAGTTGGGTTAGTTGCGCCTCTGACGAGACTGCAAATTGTCTCTGTCTCTGACGAGAATGCAGTTTGGCCACTCAGAACTTGACGCTACTGTATAGCCGTCGATGCCGTTAATTCCGAAAAACGTTATTGCTAAAAATATAATATTGAATTTTTCACTTTCTCGTATATCTAGACATCAGTAGTAGTCTAAAATTCCATCGTAGGTAACAACCTACGGTGTAGATAGTTGGGAGAGATGAATATTTCGAGGTTTTACTTCAAAATTTTTATTTTTTAATGTCACCTCGATACAGTCTTCAGACACGGTTGGATTTCTGGTAAGGGTATTGGTACATTGGACGAATATTACTGGCGTTTTTTCCCAACACCAAACCGTTATTTTAACACCTTGATACGTGTTTCAATCACCAAGTGATCATCTTCAAGAGGAAAATCAAACTTCCTTCTTGATCTTCCTCTTGAAGATGATCACTTGGTGATCGAAACACGTGTCGAGGTGTTGAAATAACGGTTTGGTATTGGAAAAAACCCCAGTAATATTCATTACTACACCAAAGGTTCCAAACAGTGTATCACTGGTACATTGGAAGTTTCGTCTCCTCTTGGGGCTTTCTTCACGAGATGTATGTATAAAAATCAGTTATACAAATTTAAGTTAAGTAGCTCTTATTTTTAGCTACCTTTTTCACCTGGTACCTGCCCAGGTGTCACTGAGCAAATTTCATAAACACGCAGGCATCGTCCATAGATATTCTAATATCTAATATCTATGGACGATGACGCAGGTATTCAAAACACACGAGACGCTACTGAGACTCTAAGGTTTCATCTGTGTAAGTTATGTCTGATCGCTCGGGGATCTTGGACTATAAAGCAATTGTACGAATATCTTGAAAATCAAAATATCGTTCTGAATTTTTCAAAGGCAAATTTGAAATATACCGTCCTTAATTATCTCTATGATGCGTTCTATAAAATATATCCTTGCATGGAGAGAAAGTGATTCCGCAGTTAGTTTGAGATTGAAAAATACTTCTTTTCGTGGTGTGCTCCTCTGAACCTGTCAAATTTGACATTTTTTTGAAAATCCCCAAAATTTACAAAAATGCTAGAAAAATTTGTTCGGTTTTTGATTTTATACATTTTTTCCAAATTTGAACTCTCACTTCGACATTTTTCCAACTTTTCCAATTTTTCGAATATTACGCTCTACCGACTCAAACTGAACATGATTCATAATTTTCATAACTTTGATGAATATGAGACTTTGAACTCATATCTTGCACAGAAAATACCAACATATTTGTTAACAGAGGAAATTAATGCACCTTCAGAAGTTCATCTTCATGGTTACAAAATTTATCTAGTTTTCCAATTTCATTTTGTAACGGATTCGAATTTCCAGTGTATGGAAATGATTTCATTAATGTCATATTGTTTATTTTTACCATTAGATGTGAAAAAAATGAAAGCAAAATAACCATAAACAATTTCTCAACAAAACACTTAACAATCATTGATTTATCTCGATAATAGCATGAAGAACCCAAATTCATCATTCAGTCTACCCTCTTGCTTGTTTTATACACATTATACTCCTTTCATTCATAGACCATGAGGTATTTTTATTGAATAATGATTCATCATGAAATTTCTGTACAAAAATATATGGTTCTATTATTTCGTTATGTAAGAAACTACACCATACATTTGGCTTGAATGAATATGGATCACGGCTTCCAGCGACAATTTTTGAAACTGAGAGTTCCGTTCGATGTGAAAGTTGCCTCGGCTCTGAATCAAATCCTGTAGGAAAATTTGATATCATTTTGTCACAATCAAAATGCAAATCCTACTCGAATATCGAAATGTTTTTCTATGTTGTTCTTCTTCATTATACATTATTGGATTATGTGAAACGATAATGCCCAGATCCAGTTTCTTTGAATGTTTTCAATACAAGTAACATTTCGATGGTACATTCTCATCACATGAAAAACAATATCCACTTTGTCTTGTACGGATAACTTTGTACTCAAAAATCGATAGAATGAAGTAGAAATAATTTATGGTGTAAGACTCTGCCTAAGTGACAAGAATGAAAACAATGTTGTTATGCAACAAACATTTCTTCACATGTATATTCCTCATTGAAGGAAATTAAATCTGAACCGTGATTTTTTGTTCCTTTCGAAGTAAAAATATCACAAATAATATCCATTTGAATGATTCACAGAGACTGCCATGTATTTGCCAGTGGCCTACCCAGAGTGCATGGGTCTGTAATACATGGAAAGCATCGATAACCTAACCAATTCTCAAATTTGTGATACTCAAGAACAAAATAGCCATTCATTTACAAGACAACCAGAGGCCAGAAAGCGCTGTTTTTTTGTTCCAACGAGATTCAGCAGTGCTTCTCTATCTGATATAGATCTCGCCAGTGGAACTAGGCCGAGTCGTCAAAATAACGATCAAATTTGGCTATTCTTATCAAAACCATTGCCAAGTGAGAAGTGGGCATGATAAACTAGTAACGCATCTAGATGATCAGCAGAAAAGTGAAACGACGTTTATCAAATATAGTAATTACCTGGTAAATATTTTGGTAATCAAAATTGTACACTGTAAACGAAAAAAATGTAGAGAATAGACTTTCTAATTTGTCACAAGTTGTGATCTTATATAATATAATGATAGTTTGAATTACTTTCAGTCCGGATGGCACAAGTCTGCTGATATTGGTTATATCAAAACTTCTTTGACACTTGTTCGATTGATGACCTATTCATTTTGTAGAAATTCATGTTGAATAAAGAATAAGGAAAATAACTTTGGTCTATTTTTTTTATGTCATCGACTACATTGGTCGTTAGCCTCGTGTCCTGGGTAGTCAATATTAATAAGATGTAGCAAAACAGGAGCATTTTTCCTTTGAGTTATTTTATGTTTACTCCGTTAACGTATATTTTTGATACATCTTTTATATATCTGTATGATGGATTGCTTGCCACAGCGATCCTTGGCATGTCTAAAAACCGCGAAATTATCAAAATGTACAGAAAAACCACCACTGTTTTATATTGGAAACTATTTTATTGAATTGCGTTGAAAGAGAGAGATTTGTTGAAACGAAGTAAATGTCCGTGGTTTTTATTGTTACCCACACGATATTCAGTTTACTATAATTTGCCTGGGGCCTGAAAGACTAAATCATACTTGTAGTGTGGCGACCCGTGCCTACATATTATTTAAGATAGGCAATGTTAAAGCCAGTAGTATTATATCGTGAGAATCAATTACATCTCATTTTAGCTGTATATTTGTGAGTGACCATCCATTATTGTGTCTTGTATTGTTCACTCATTCCACTTCAAATCAGTAAAAGTTTCATATTATATTAACCCTTACTGGCAGATACCTTTGAAACATGAAGATCGAAAATATACCGGATGTATCGTAGGAAATGAAACTTATCAGTTTTGTGTTCTGCCATTTGGCATCTCAACGGCGGTTAGCTCCTTTCCCTGGCAATTTTCACCATCCTTGGGGAACAGTACGATGACTTTTTGCTCACATATTGACGATTTGCTCGTGATGTCAAATTCGTTCCAGGATCATTTGATACTTTTGGAGAAAGTGTTTTCAAGGTTGAAAGAAGCGGGCCTAACTGTTAAAGGAGAAAAATGCCGCTATATTCAGAAGGAAATGCATTTTTTAGGCTACATCGTGAGTTCATTAGTTATGCGCCCGGATCCCGAGCGCATACCTAACGAACGGATCCGAGTTCAAAGAACGTTAAGGAGGTACAGAAATTCATTGGGCTTTGTAATTATGATACCACTTTACCACGAATAAATAAAAGTGATAAAAAACTTAGGAAGTTTCATTTCTTTTTTCTTCATTATGATTTTCTACCATGTAGTAACGGCTACATCCAGCTTTATTAAACGTTATTTTCTTTATTCTATGTTCTACTATTTCCCAGCTAACGGATACGCACTCAGAAATGAGTACCTAATGAAAGGAAAAATTCCCAGAGACCTTGGTGATATACCTCATTAACTCCAAAATTGAGTGAATGAATGTCCGTTTCTTATATCTGTTATATCGTAATAAATAGTCATGCGTATTTACAAGAATGAATCCAACATAAAATTATGATACAAAACTTGACAATAGAACGACAAAATGGCAATTTGTACAAGTATAATATAGACATGCACATTCATGTAGAATTATTTCAACTGTATAATTTTGGATTCGATTCTCATAAATATTTGTGTGGTAATTACAATGAATTATATTAATTACAGTGTATTACAGGTGATTATTCAATCCATGCTCGTTACACTGGCTAGTTTTTTCATAAACATTGTATTTATTATTCAATAATGCAATTACATTGCCTAAATGGATTCGAAAATTATTCCAGCCTCCATTTTATTTTGTATATTCCCTTACCAAGATAATTACTGAATAAAGCTGATTATTGAATTCGAGCATGTAGAACAGTGATAATTGAAAAAAAAATTCTTACAATCATTAATGAGTACAGTAATGTCAATTGTTAAGTTTGGTGACAATTGCCGAAAAAATGGCTCACTAGAATAATACCGCAATAGGAAGGCCCACCGGCCTTAGATCATTCTACAATTAGTTTGTTATTCAGATCTCATCAATTGGAACCTGGTATTTGCATAATTGACTTCCACGCCATAATTTGGAAATATCTAATCGTATTTGAAAAAATGAAATGAAACATGCCAGATTTTGTCAAAAATTATTAAAAAAATAATAGATTTTTTGTAGAATATCTAACATGGAAATAATGAATGCAAAAATCTTGAATTATCAAAGTCTGCCTTCACAACAACGACGGCCACTTTTCCGGGAGATAGCAGGCCGACAACATAATTCCTTATAATTTGTTCTCAACACCCCAAATCGTATACACGAAGTGAAGATTACGTCATAATCCCGTTACTACTGGCTGCATCGTCGTTATCTGTTTGTCACATATCCATCTTTTTTAAGATATTTTTAGAAAATAACATCTCGACTCATTACCGGGAACCAACACTCTGTAACCGTTCTTCTCACCACAGTAACGCCTTTCGGTGTTTTTTTTTGTCCTATTTCTGCCGCTTTTGATTTGGTATGTGTATGAAACAAGCAATTAAAAAATGCGGAAATAATTGAAGAAAACAGCATCTCGACCAAACCATGGTGTCTTTTTTCCACTGAAGGCGGTTCCGTATGATAATGATATTCACCACGGTATTAACTGCTTCTGCCCAAAGTTTTATTGATAGATCTCTAACGTTTATCGTTGATCGTGCGCTATGCTAAATTACCCAATGCTTCTGGGTTGGATGGTGTAAAGAAAGGTTCCTTCCCACACCTTTTCAATAAAGCTGAAAACTGGAATTATGTTGGACCACTTACCTGCTCTAAAATATTATGACCCAGAATCAAACAATTGTACAACCAGTCTCGAAAAAGACAAGGATCCTAAAAAACAACTCATTGAATGGCACAAACAATCATCTGGACAGGGTTATGTCTTTGACTTTCAGAAAGAACTGGTGGAATATTGTCAAAGTGATGTGAATATATTGTCTCGAGCGTGTCTCAAGTTCAGAGAACTGATGATACAAGAAGGCGGCGTGGGCCCTTTCACAGATGCCATTACATTGCCAGGGACGTGTAACAAAATATTCAGGAGAAACTTTCTGAAACCCGACACCATAGGACTCATACCTAAAAATGGATCTAGATGGTGTGACAATCAGTCGAAAATAGCCGCCCAATGGCTGTTGTGGGAAGAAAGAAATGAAGGTATTAAGATTCAACATGCTGGTCGACGGCAATCACCAGAGAAATAAATTATTGTGAAGCTGGTCCTAGTTCATCTTCACACGACGTTTTCTCAACAGAAAATAAAAGCCTTGCTTGTGACAAAGCCGTTCAAGTTAACACAATGAAGCCAACGACAATAAAATATAGAAGCAAAGGTGTCACTGTTGGTCCTGAGACAAAAAATGTAGCATTATCACCGTTTCTAGTACCAGTTAAAAACACATCAACTTAACCTATTGAAACCGCCCAGATTGCCGGTATGAAAAGGAAGTTATTCCCAGATACAAAACCAACAGACGATTTATCTATTACATCGCAATCTTTATCAATCTCTAGTGAGTATGAACAAGAAACTACTTCTTCCGAAGCGAGTTGGTCTCAAGATAACAAGGACAGACAATTTCAAAATGTAATGCGTAGTGCAACATTGATCGCTGTGGAAAAAGAGTCTAAAATGATGTTAGGACTGTCTGAAGACAGGTACCATTTGATAAAACTATCAAGTGATAATATCCCAGTTCCCACTATTGACATTTCAATAACCTTGAAGAAAATAAAGTTGAATGAATCATTTGACATATTAGCTATACAATTTGGCTATACACAGAGCACTATAAGTAGAATATTTTCGAAAACAGTAATTGTTCTGGCAGAAAAAATGAGGGAGTTAATTGTGTGGCCTAAACCATTTGACATAGTTAAAAATTTACCTATCGCTTTTAGAGCACGGTATTCTAAAGTTGTTTCAATTATAGATTGCTTAGAAATAGAAATTGAAAAACCGTCCAAAGCAATTCACCAGTCTCTGTCATGGTCACAATATAAGAAATGGAATACTCTGAAATACCTTATTTCTTGTACTCTAGATGGGTTAGTCAATTTTATTTCAGAAGGATCTGGTGGAAGGGATTCTGACATCATTATAGTAGAAAATTGTGGCTACCTAGAATGTTTACCTGTCTCATTTGATAGAAAATGGAAAATGTACCCTCATTCGGCCTCCTTCAGTGTTCAAGTCTACAGCAAGTACTAAACATGAGGTGGAGCAGTCCAAAAGAATAGCAGCATTAAGAATTCATGTAGAGCGTGTAATAAACAGGTTGAGAGAATTTCATATGTTGTTGCCTCATGCATGTGTACATCACAGCTTAGTTCCGATAGTAGATGAAGTAATAGTAATAGTATGTGGCATAATCAATATGCAAAACGTTTTAATAAAAAAATAAATAAAATTTTCAAGTGTTTTATTTTTATTCATATTGGTGTGGCACACTCAGAAGGTACCTTATTTTCAATGTACAAACTCCAAATAGAATGAATATAGGTTACAACTAACTTGGCTAACGGCTAACTGACAACTAAAATTTCAACTTGCTCTTCATACTATGATTTATTTGATATTTCTACATATAATAAGAAAAATATCATTACTCCAGAAGAGCATGCTTTTTTCCAAAATATTTGCACAATAGTTCTCATCATATTTTACAATATAAATGTCTACTTCCTTTGATATTTCAAAATCATGATGTGCAACACAGAAAAGCCCTTTTT
>NW_019294738.1:0-17219 GCF_000500325.1 Leptinotarsa decemlineata | reverse complement strand
CATATGGTCCATTATACAAATATGCACCATAAAACACCTGTGTGTTTATTTTCTTAGTATGGATAAATCATAGATATAATATTGCTCATGAATAAGCAATGACAAATAGATATTCATTGTTTATGCGAAGTTTAATCACTCACCATTACAAAAAATCATAATTGCATTAGTTCTGTTTTGGTTCCTAAACCTGAGAGCGTTTTGAAATTGCGCACAGGAGAATATGTTTCTGTGACTTTTCGCCATTCACTGAAAAATATGTGTGATTGATAACTTGGTTTTTTTGTGGTAATTCATAATCACTTGAATTTGTTTAAAGCCCTGGAAATTAACAAATCAATTAAAAACCAGAAATATATACCAATAAACGGCAATCGGTATCCAGTCTTGAATTTATAAGTTAAAAAACCCCTATAATCTTCAGTATTGAATTTTAAAGTTGGCACCCTGGTTCGTACAACTACCTGTCCTTCAACTACCTGGTTTTACATCTTACCTGTAAACTCCCGATATAACCAAGTTCTCAAACTTCATATTTCAGTTTTATTCTTGATGATGGGGTTAAATCCGAAACCGGTCGTATAAATAAAATTAATTAATGGAAATTAGACAAAAGTGTTTTTATTTATTTCATCAAAGTGATCACTGAAAAATGTTGATAAGAAAGGAAGAACAAATAGTCCTTGACAAAATGGTTTAGACTTTCGCTGAGGTTTCCTGTGTCACTGTTTTTCGAGTTTGAAAGCCGTGGATTTTTGGAATTTCTTCCTGACGTTTCGCTGGTGCGAGTGACTAGCTTCTTCTGCTGTTGTAATGCAGCTGGAGCACCCCCATTCGATCCACCAACAATTAAAACTGATATACTTTTCCACATCTTTCCTGAAAAGTAAATAAAATACTTGGGAATAAATTCTAGACACAAATTTGAAATGGGATATCTCCTTTTCACCACATACAAGCAACATCTGATGCTTCTATGGTTTCTACGATGTTTATTCAACTGTATGTATTACTTTAGTTATTTCTTCTTGTGATAGTAATATCTATCATTTATCACGAGGGCTGTGAATAAAACACAGTGGCTTCTTTGAAAATCAAATTGACGTTTCTCTTTGAATTTTCATGTCAATTCTCGGGAGATTTTGAAGAAGAAACATTTTCGAATTGACACCCTGTAATTCCATTAATACATTATATATTCTTTGAATAAGTACATTTATTTTTTATCAGTAATGTCGTGGCAATACTTCTCTAGAATATTGGTTGTCAAAAAAGAAATCATGGAATATCTACGACATTAGAAGTCATTTTTTGAAGATCTATTTCGATTTATTACAATCTGGTAGACATACTTTTCTTGGCCATGGTTCGTGAAAGTAAAACAAACAGTTCAAGAATGCTGCAATGTAATCAATAAAGAGATGATTAAATGACTACAGTCTAATATACTAGGAACTAATCGGAAAAGTTTCTATTTTTATCCGAAAGAATATTAATCTTCGATATTGATGCGGAGGCTTTGGAAAATGGTTGAATTACTAAGAGTAATCGCGATATAAAACATTCACGTGGATCTTTGAAGTTTGATAGTACCATATTTGATATTGATGTAGCTTTGTTTTTGATTTTATGAAACCGAGAAAACTAGCAAATGATTTCATTATAAATATAATGCTGATAAATAAACTAGGGCTATCTTCAGGTTCATGACAGAGGGAGAAGATCAAATCATCCATCTTATTCATGAAAAAGAAGGATAGCTTTTTACAGAAATATTTGTATGAAAAGTAGATGTTGAAAAATTTGCCTTGAAGTTACATATTTGAGTTCATGAGTCTCCAAACTTCACTCCCCTCCCATGCCCCCTCCTGGGTTGAGTGCCATGAGTTGAAATCTTCTCCACACGGTTACTGTGTGCAGAAGATTTCCGCTCCCCCGGAGCGGTCTTCAACTTAGTGATGGGCACTTCAGCAAGATTGACATCTGACCTCTTTTAGTCGAAAGTCAGCCTTTAGGTGCTTTTACTTTCTAATCTTATGTTTGCTTTTATCATGGATTTCCTAACTGAATTTTTGCATGGGGTCCCCAAAAACTAACCGGAGACAAGCATCTTTTGTCGCGAGCAAGTGTTGTTTCTCGGTGAATCTGAAAATGAAAAGTGAATTTGAAATCTGGTTAAGAAATTTATATACTTACCGTAACCGCCTGATAGCGACTCTCGGGGTTGGTCTCTGGTTCTGCTTCGTTGGCCTCCTGTGTTTGTCCCTCTCTTGGAATCTGGGCTCATCCCTATTTAGTGCATTGTGTAGATCGCTTAGCGCTGAATTTTCGTTCGCTTTGTGTGTTTTCTTATATATGTGTCTAGGTAGTGGATGTTCAGGTCTACATCTCGGAATATGTACCTATTCGATACATATCTTGGAAAGTTTACCGCGGCCCTTACGCACGCGTTCATAAACGACTGGATTTGTCTTCTGTATGTCGCTGCACACTGGCCCCAGGCAGTGCAGGCATACAGCATTAAGGTCTGTATAATCAGCAGTTTCACTTTCAATTCCATGTTGCTTCTTCAACCTATTATTGGTAATAGGATTTGTTGGGCAGATCTCTGCCGTACGTGAGACCTGAACAGTAATCTTCTGTCTAGGTTGACTCCCAGGTATCTAGCTTCATTGGTCCACAGAATCTCTTGTCCATTGAAGGTGACGTTTCCTTCCGGGTGTACCATTCTCCAGGTGAACAGTGTTGCCTGACTCTTGGCAGGGTTTGTACTGATCTTCCACAAGTTGGCAAATTCCTCTAATCTATCTGCCTGGTGCTGCAAGTATCTAGTGACGTGCGCTTGGATTGTTGATATCGCCAGCAGAGCTGTGTCGTCCGCGTAGAGTGTCAACTTGTTTAAGTTTTTCTCTGGCTTGTGCACGTCTGCTGTGTATACTGAGAAGAGGTGTGGCGAAAGGACAGCACCTTGTGGGACTCCTGCTTCCAGCTTTGCAGCGGCAACTCCTGTCAGCTACAAAAGACTCGATTAATCTTACCATTGGTTTCGTGTAGCCAAAGTTGCTAATTTTGGCCAGAAGTCCGTCATGCCAAACTCGGTCGAACGCTTTGGAGACGTCTAAGAAAATCGCTCTGGATAGCTTCCACTAGAAAAGATGTTTGTGAGAGTTTCTAGCTTAGTATTCTGCATTGTTGTGTATATATTCCCTTTTCGATGAAGCAACCTTCTAACGACCAACCATGGTTCGACAAAATCTGTGAGCAAGCTTTTGCCTCTCAAAATTTCGCTTTCCGATAGTAGCATAGAAAACCTGATGTTGATTACCGTGTCAGGTTTGTTAACACAAGTGGAAAGGATAAAAGATGGTGGAGGACAGTATTACCAGAGATTTAGAAATGAAATGAAATTCTTATCAATCCCAACGGTTTAGGATATTTCTAGAGCTACTGGTTGAACTCACAACCAATTCACAACTTCCTCGATAAAAGCGGATGATTTAATAGCAACAGCAGCAGTTGAGAAAGCAGATATCCTAGATGCATTCCCATCCGCATGTGACTCTGAGGGAAAAATACCATGTACTCTTCAATCCGCAATACCAGATTTACGAAACAGCTCAACATGAAAAACACTTTCTATCTGATGGAATACTAATCATCGCATTCCATGAATCTCCGAAAAATTTGTACCGATCAGTAGCTTTGCTATTGGTGACATCGAAAATCTTGAAGGAAACTACTGATCAGTATATTTCTGAATATTCGGAAGCTTCAACATATTGAAGTAACTTTTCATTGTGAAATCCCACAAATACGTTATCATAAACTTTCATCGAATATGGGCCAATTCTATCAAATGAGCTTCAACATCTTGAGCGATCTATAGTACGATTTCTGGAAGCAAGCGACATTTCCACATAGGTAACCTACATTTCAAAGGATGAAGAGTCTCAGATATGATGAGTTTCCACTTTTTGTATGTATTTTCTATGTGTTCATTTCAAAACAGAGCTAACAATTCAGATAAGTATGGATTCCAGGTCACCGAAAGTAAATCTTTACCATAAGTACACCACTAAAATAGGGTCAACAAGAGTAGGCTATCGAAAAAAAAAACTCTGGAATTGACATCACCAAAAATTATTGGCACTTCCTGCAACACGAAAATGTACGGATTCAGAGGTTGAATATTTGTACATTGAACGGAAATATGCTTGGTTTAAGAGAAGAAGAACTTCACAAAAGTTTAACATAGGAGATGAAAGAGGCAGAACAATGGGATAATTTTCAGAGAGAGCTTCGAAACTCAATTTTCTGAACAAGGGCACAGAGACACAACAAATGGTTAGAACAACTCATCAAAGCTAGCTGTGCTGGATGGATGAATGGATCAAAAACTCCTTCCAGTTCTAGTGCAGGTGTTTTCAGTCACAGACCCAGGACAGGTATATCAACCTGCCTAGGAAGCTATGCGACTGTATTTCAAGCGGAAATTTAAGTTATCGAATTGTGTGCAGAGAGATTGGAAGAATTCAACCTCATACACAAGTCAATAAAAATTTTCTTCGACAGTCATGTGGCGTTGGAAGCTCTTGGCTCCTACCAAGCAACGTCTAAATTGGTAGCAAATTGCCAAAAACGACTCTCCTCGATAGGGAGACTTAACAGGTTGTCTTTGGTATGGGTTCCTGGCCATACAGACCTTAGTTAACAACTGAGTGTTCATGCGAAGTCAAATGTATTGAAGAGGAACTGAAATGCAAGGATGCCACTATCTCACAATATGTCACATGACGGTATAATGTGACTTTTGATGGTGCTTCATCGCCAAACAAAGAACTGAGTTCATCAACACATTTCTGTTGAGATAATCTACATCGAAAGTTGTGAAAACTTCCTTTTGAATTTCCATTTTTTGGTCAAATTGATTTTCTCAACTCACTGTAAACAAAATAAATAGCACTTGTGAGTACGTTTATGTTAAAAACTGCCAAACTTTATTATGGTGTTGCCACATTTTACCTATTAACATTAATATTGCCAGTTCCCGAAATATAAATAGTCCCCTATAGTATTTTTACGAACCTCATATAAATTTTTACGTTTTTCAACATGTTTCGTAGTGAAATACTCCAGTTTTACATCTCAGTATATTAAGCTATGGTGCCCATAAGATTCTTATCCTACCTCAACCAGATATGCGAAGGACGTCATATGTATATCCCTATAATTCCCCAGTTACTGACCACGGCCGAGTTGATTGCGGCAATACTTATTCCAAATTCGCAGTAATGAAACGCGGAACTAACATAAATATGGTGGTCAGTAATATTGAGAGCCGCATAAAGACGTATACGATAGGCGAGAGACTTTATCGCGCCTAACAAAGGCAGAATTAACTCTTCGTCTTTAATTAAAACTATAAACAACAGTGTCTGGAGGGCCTTCCTTATAATCCCTGTAATCGGAGTACTTCATAGCGACAACTATTAAATGTCCGTGTTCTCTGTAGTGAGAGTAATATCATGCCAAATATGGTTCGCCTAAGCCTTCTGAATTAGACTTGAAGTATACGAGTACCTCGGGTATAGAGTGAATATGAGAAATTCCGGCTTTTGTTCAAATTTCTCGAGTGAATAGATCTTATGGATCTCATCCGAGTGGTAAAGTTTGAGATGTTATGAAATGAAATGTTTGGAAATATGGCTTAACAATATTATTCAAATGACAAATATTGTTACGCCAAACATTATCAATACCTATAATAAAAGTTCAACTGATCGCTGTCTGTATGTGAAAGATAATTTAGGAAAATCATTAGTGTGGGATGGTATTCATTAACGCAACAACAACAGAACAATAACTATAATAACGATACTAACTAACCCACTTTAGACCTAATCTAACCTCTATTGAGTGTTTTGAAAATATTGCAACTGATTTGTAGTAGTGTTTGACCGAAGATCGACCTGTCACACGTCTATACGAAATTATAGTATATTTGAATTGTATTTTCGATATAATATAACTCTTTTAACTTCGTTGTTAGAAAGCTCTGTTTTGATGTACTAACACAGTCGTGAATATGGGGTATTGGTTCATTGAGAGTCCAGGAACCTAACGCCCACAGACATGCATTTGAGATAAAATTCTAACTATCTTCCTCGATAGACGAACAAGGTTAATTAAAACTTCAGTTGAAAGGAATACTTATGAACCTGAAAGTATCCATTAATTTGAAAATTGCTTTCAATGGGAATGTGTGCGGCCACCGGACTGAGTCATGGCCGGTGGGAGAAATCGTATCTGCGTAAAGTGTATGTCGGTGTATGACAAGGAAAGTATTATTAAAAGAAGAATAGAAACTTTTGGTTGCAATTTTGTGTATTACGGATTGTGGGGTAAACAATAAATTAATATTGAAATGTCATTTGGGCACACATCTACTGCACATCTTGAGGGAGGGGCTTCTCATTGGCCATGACTCAGCCCGGCAGCTGTAAGTATAGCGAAGCTGATGTCTCGTGGGCAATAAGACCCAGAAACAATGTTAAAGCTACTCTAAATAGACCTGTCCTGCCTTATGTGAAGAATGTTGTCGACCGAATCAGGAGGTTTCTAGAGAAACGTATTGTGAAATCGATATTCAGGCTAATGCAAACCATCAGAGGAAGCATGTGAGGTTGGCACAGAACACAGGAGGTCTGTAGTAATTCTGGAGGCTTCGTGATTCTTTGCAGCTGTGTATCTCTGAACACAACAAAAGTTGTCACCTGAGACATACAGATAATCTAGCAGTACCGAAACATGTACTGATAGAAGGTACCCAATCGCATTAGAAGGGTTACTATCCAAGACTATACATATATGAAGCACAGAAATAATAATCAAAGGAAGAGAAAATCAAAGTTATTGAAACCTTGCTATCTTTACTCAATTACTATCGTAACAGGTTATTTGATTCATTCAATGGAAAAGAAGCTATGGCGACCACCAAAGAATTTGGGGACATGTCTGTCTAACAATTCTGCAGTATCCACTCTAAGGATAACCAAAATAATTTTTCCGTTGCTTCTTTGTCTACAGATCATTGCCAAGAAACCTGGAAAATAGCTTTGACACAAAATGAGCAATATTGATGGAAACATGGTCCATTATACGAATTCTGAGTTTGCATATGAGCATTGCATGTAAGGTCTTGCTGGTGGTAACAAACTGAATGACAGGTGGTTTCCAAACATAAATTATTTGAAAGCATGAATACTTTCAAATATCCATAGAAGGTTTTACGAAAAACGAATTTTCAAAGCAATCATTTACAAAAGGTACGTCTTGTAAAAGTGCCAGAAATTGGAACCGTACTTTTGAATTCAGTTTAGAGAGATCCTGGATTAGGCAGTTGATAAATTGGGTACAATTTGGACATACTACCTTTTTTCGTCCAGAAAATCATCTATGATTTTTCGTTACGAATGGAATTGTTGATGTTTTTTCCAAAATAAGATTGAAAATTCATTATTTGTTATCCAAATTCCATTCAACTTAAAAAAGTCTTTTCCAGAAACTCCATCCAGAACTTTAACAGTTATTTAAGAAGCTTGTTTGTTTTGATGTTTCCTAAATTATCCAATCCAATTTTTTTCGTGTTTCACAGAATCTGCTTCAGAACCATTTCTCAAGCTGCAATCGATCCTTCCAATTGATGAAGGGTTTCGTAGAGGGATTGACCCGGCTCTTACTCCATGAACTATTTTAGTAGCTTGATTTTTTCAAATAAAAATATTGGCGGCCTTTTGTTGACTGGCAACCTGTCATCAATATATTTTCCTATTCATGAATGTATGAAAAAATTTGAGTTTGATAAACTACGCTATGAACGTAGTGATTTTGAGGCGGGATCCTGTACTATATGGAAGGCAAGGTCAAGATTTTATGCCTTCTGAATAAAGGTCGACAGAAATCCCTGAATCCAACTCTACACATATTTCTAACTCCTCTTTTTTGTAGTACATATACCCTATCAAACATGTATTGGCAACACGTTCCCCATGAACAGATACCGTATCGCAGATGAGAGCAAAGTACACATTTTCTGCCACAATAGTGCCCAGTTCATTTGCTGATACTCTGACTGCGAAGCATCCTGATGAATTTTTACCCAGGTAAATATCCAGTGTGGAGGAGCACTTGAGGGTCATGATGCTAGTTTTTGAGATATTAAATGACAAGAGATTTGCATCACACCAGTCTGTTATTTTTATATCTTGCAATGCCAAAATAATGTAGGGTCATCTGCGAATTGGGTTATTTCTGTTGCTATATTAATACGGGTTAGGTCGTTAATATATAACAAGAAGAGAATTGGGTCTAGGACCGATTCTTGTGGAACACTACAGGTAATTGTTTGAGGATGTGATATGTTGTCCGGGAATTCAACTTTTTGAGTAAGTTCTGACAGGTATGATCTGAACCATTTCAAAGATATATCTCTAAAGCCATACAATTCTAGTTTTTGTAATAGAATTTCATGAACGACGCAATCGAAAGTTTTTGAAAGATCGCAAAAAACTGCCGCTGCTATTTCACGATTTTTTGAATTGAGATGAACGTTTACCAGTATCATCTACGACAACAGGAGACGTTCAGAACAGTGGTTGGAACCGACGAGCCAAACAGACACTTCTCAAAAACGAAAACTCCCCAAAAAAGATTATAACTTCCTGCAACCGTGTTAAACCATCACTATTGTGAGAAAATTGACGAAATGTACAGAAAATTTCTTCAGCAGCACCCAGCACCGGTCAACAGAAGAGGTCCGATCCTGCTTCACGACAACGGCCGTCTGCACGTTCCACAAATCTCCGTCCGAAAGTTAAACGAATTGAGCTTCCAAGTTCTGCTTACACATTAACGGATTACCATTTACCAGGCAAAAATTATATGTTTTGCATGTAAAAAGTGTAGCCATATCAATAGCATTAGCATACGAGCCACAATTTTTTATCATACCATCAGTTCATTTCATGTAAATTATTGAAAAATAGCATTCAAATCTTCTTGTTTATCATCCGAAACTGGAAATGTTCTGAATAAAATGCAACTTAACAGCTTCATTAGTTTGAAATGATTGCGAAGTTGTGGTTCAAGATTCTAATAATGGGTGGTTGTCCGAAAACAAACAAATTATCATATTAAGAATCACTTTGGGAGGAAAACAACAGAAAAATTCTTATGATAATTTTGTCTAGACTAGGTTTTTGGCACTGATTCGATAAGGAATGTAGATATCGAGCGAGTTTCATGAAATCAACAGTTCTTTATCAAAGTGCAATGTGATTAATGAAATTGCTGACAAGCTCAAATAGAAATTGAACGGATATTGTTTATGGAAAACACGTTGATTTATTACTTCCTCCAACAGCTTATCATGTCGAATAAAATTCATCTTCATTCATGATATAGACTGAGAACTAGTATTAGGTTATACAATGGCATATCAAAATGATTTTTCACATATAGTCAGTGGGCATACATGAAGACTGGCTATGAATCAAATCATCTAAAAGAACAATTCATTCTGGTCATTCTCAAATTACTTAAACTGTAGTTTAATGGAGGGACACCTATCAGAAAACAACTACTCCCCTGGCTAATACCACGAAGGGCGTTGGATTATACTGTTCCTTTAAATGACTTGTTATCAAAATGAAAAAAAAAAACACTTCGTGTATTGAGAAAAACGTACTTGGACGATGAAGAAGAGGGGTATTGCTGATTATCTGAATTGGTTGAACACTGAGCACACTTTGAAGAATACTTTGAAATCATTGTAAACATAAAATTCTTGCATTTTCGAATTTAAGTGAGACGGGGTTTTACTTTTTTAAGTGCAGTCCTGTTTTTTTTTCAAATAATAGAATATTACTTTACTCTTGTTGATTTTCAATGTGTATACCATTACTGGAGGAGGAGTAACTCTCCGTATGGAATTCATAGAGAGCGCAGTCTGAAGTACACAAATCACTCAGGAGCTAATAACATATTTAATTTTTATAATACCTTCTAAAATCCCAAAGGAAATGCTTGCAGAAATGTTATCAAAAATGATTAACAGAACATAATTATCTTTTATTGTTATACAGCGAGTGAGTGTTATACATGATTTTTGATAATAATGAAAAAAATTGTAATAATAAGAAAAACAAAAATGTTTTTACTGATAAAACAACCTTCATAAACCGCAAATACAAACTCAGTGGAACTCTCAAAGATATTCTCGGCCTATCTAAGCAGCTCAGTGTCGTGATACAGTTCCTCAAGGACTGTCGACTGTTTCATTCAATTTGATTTTTTTGTTTTGTATTATTATGTAAATGTATCACAGATCCCGTGTCAGTGGCCATTAGATGCCGAGACACGTTAATATCAATAAAAAAAAACAACTTTTATGAAAAATGTTTACTAATGTATGTTGCTAATAAGTCTGTATGTATCTATGTATATAAATAATTTTGTATGGATAATACATTTTTACTATTATTTGTATCAATTTATATCAAGCATATTTATATTATTATGGCAAAATCGCATATCTCCGAATAAAACCAAAAGTTTTGATAATAAAATAAAAATGTGTCAATTGATAATAGGAACATTGTGAGATTCCATGTTTAAGTGTATATCTCTATGTTTATGAACAAGTGTGTGTGTGTGTCTGTATATATAATACATTTTTACTTGTAAATTATATTATTCAATTTCAACAGTGCGTATATAGAATATTTATATTATAATGATAAAAAACTCTTTTCTTAGAAGTATTATAATCTGTAAATCATGTATACCTGCAAATAAACGCTATTTTGTTCTGTTCTAATATTAATAATAACAATAATAATAAATCGATCACTTGGTGATCGAAACACGTGTCGAGGTGTAAAAATAACGATTTGGTGTTGGGAAAAAACTCCAGTAATATTCATTACTACACCAAAGGTTCCAAACAGTATATCACAAGGATTACCATAATAGTGATATTAAGTTATTGGAGATCAATTACTGGTAAAAGGGCTGATGCATGCTCTGAAGTTTGACTGGCCAGTTATGTCGTTTTGTATGCCTTTAAGAATACAGTTAAACGTTTCCATAGTCATACGATTGTAGTCCTTAAATTTGTCTGGGTAGTTTCTTATAAGTGGGGAAGTTTTGAAAAATTCCCCTTCAGGTTTATCTTCATTAAACTGATGCACCCATACCTTTTTCCTACGTCTCCTATTGAGGAGAACTTTCTTTTCTTGTTTGAGCCATCACAAAAAAATAATCGTCAGAGTCACTCATAATAACCCTTAAAACAAAACTTTAATTGTCAACCTATCGGGTCGGACCGAGTCCAGTGTAGGCAGTTACAACGGACTGCATCGGATCGCAGGGCGTCCGGTGGTCGTCCCACATCGAGTCGGAAGAAATACGGGTTCAATATAGGTGCAGCCTTACAAGGCCACAGATTAATTACGCCTCACGTGGCCTTACCGTGACAAGGCAATGCTACGACTCGAAGGTTCCGTAGAGGCAGCTGATAGGCTCAGTGTCATTCATCCTCTCGGCACGAATACACACACCTTAGGATTAAGTCATCATTGGGGTGCCATTCAGTTTGGGAATAACAGAACCACATGTGCTTTTGTTATTCCCGTATCCAGCGGAGCTACGTGGAACCAGGCATCCG
The DNA here is from genome assembly GCF_000500325.1 of Leptinotarsa decemlineata. Lineage (NCBI taxonomy): Eukaryota > Metazoa > Arthropoda > Insecta > Coleoptera > Chrysomelidae > Leptinotarsa > Leptinotarsa decemlineata. The sequence goes on along the minus strand of NW_019294738.1, from coordinate 5,494 downwards.
ATGGTCGGTTTGCTCAACCCTCACGTTCCAAGCCAATGTACTCGCCAAAAACAGCATGCACAGTGGTTCAGGCAGTGAAAGATGAAGAAAGATATCCAGTCCATCTACGGATAGTAGTGCAGCTTTTCAGTTCAAAGAAGCACATTGAATAATCGGAGCCCTACAATATTAGTGAATTTGTAAGCCAGTGCATTTTCACAATATGGCACATGAAATTCTGTCTTGGAAGTAATGTAATCATATTCAATGAATAACTACCATTTGCCACTGTCAACATTTCCAATGTTTTTGAGCACTTCATTCCATCTTCATGAAAAATAAAAAAAAATCGATAATCGAATATACGTAGCTGCGAAATTTGAACATCACCCTATTTTTTTTAACAGACCTCGTATATCGACGAGACGTCACGCTGGTTGGTCGGACTTTTGCTAATGACTGTTCAATTGCTTGCTCACTGGTGTAACAGTATCAACATTGGCTTTTTGATTTAAGGCTTCTTTGAATATTTCTCTACGTCCTCATGGCTAAAGTACATTTCAAGAGTTCAGTGTCATTGCTTTTCCAGTTTGAAAGCCGTGGATTTTTGGAATATCTTCCTGACGTTTCGCTGGCGCGAGTGGCTAGCTTCTTCAGAGGTTTAACCATCATGGCTTGCTGTCCAATGACTAGATTTTAGGCTTCGTAAAGCGTGTTTATGCCCTGTCAGGTAATCAGTTGTATTTGTACCTGTATTTCTACCTGCATTTATACCTGTACTCGTACCTGCACTTGAACCTGGAACATTAACAATCTTGCTGCCTGTTGTCCTGTTCGTTATTCTAGAATTCCTTGAAATGGGGTTCCATATTCGATTGAGGTTCACCGCTTCTTCTTTTCTGTTGAAATTCTCCGTGTGTTTGTGGATTTCTATTGTCTCCCGAACCAGTCGGCTATGGTATCCCTGGTTGGGGGCAATTAGTTCTGTGTTTTCAAACAAAATTATGTGGTCTCCTTCACTAAGTGCGTGTTCTGTCACAGCTGACTTGTCCGTTTGGCCTAGTCTGCAGTTCCTTTTATGCTCTTTTAGTCTTGTTCCCATGCTGGTTCCGATATATACCTTTCCACAAGTGCACGGTATGCGATAGACCCCTGTCTGCTGCTGATAATGGGTCTCTTTTGTCTTTCAAACTCGAAAATCAATGACACTGTAAATCTCAGCAGCGAAAGTCTAAATCATTTTGTCATTTCAAGAGTTTTTGAATTATTGGAAACCTGTCTCGTAGAATTCTAATTACTGTTATGATCACACAGTTCGTTGTGTATAATTCAGATTCCAGCAGCGAATTCCGCAGCCATTTTTAGGGGATCAGTATAACCGTTTACCCCTTTCCCGACGACTTGCACACCTCCTGCCATTATAAACGTTCAAGTAAACGATCCAGCAGCTTAATGGACCATAACTCACCGCTTCGCACTGTTATGTTCCGACACTGCTCTATCTTCAGAGAATTTAACACCTGGAAATTTCATTGCGCTTGCATTACGACCATTTTGTCGGATTTTAAACACTGCATTGTTAGGCAATGTTGTTTACTACAGCATACATTTCCGTGTGGAATTTCCTGCGGCCTGGTATCTTCAGATATATAGCTGCTGGTTGCTGAGCTCGAGGAGGTTACTATTCAAACATCTTGAAAGCGCATTATTTGGATTGCGAAACCACTTGATGCCACACAAATTGTCGGCTCTCGTCGTGGAAAGTTCATGTAGTTTGAGGATGACACGACAAAATCTCAAACAGGGACACAGAAGTGTCAGTTGACTCGATAAATAGTTTGACATCTTTCAGTATTAGGTACTCAAAATGCATCAAGTTGGTAGGATAAATTCATACAAAATGCTCAGAGAAAAGAGAATGTTATGTACCAACGAATTGAATGTTTTGAATTGTTTTTTTTCGCACAGGAACCGTTCTCAGAGCGGTGCTTGTGCGAAAGTAGCGATTCGCATTTTATTTGAATCGTTGGAGATTAAATCAATTTGGAAAAACGTTCTCAGAAAGTTTATTTCACATAAACACAGTTCTCCAGATGAAAGAACTCTCAACTCTTTAGACAACCACGGTGCATAAAATAAACCACCATGTACAACCACATTTGGTGGCGTTGGTAAATGAAGTGTACCACCTTCTCAACAGAGCTATTGCTCTGGTTGCAGTGATTCATTTTTAGAACCACTGTAGTTTTGCCATCTTGTGCACGGTAGACGCAACTCACGTCGCGAGTTGTAGCCACTAACCTCAAAACTTTGTACCTTCAACTGATGTGCTTTGTTTTGTGGTCTTATTGTATGAAAAAAAATAGTTTTTTTTGCAATAATAAAGGAAAATTGGATAGCTGATGTTTGAAGTAGGTGTCATTAGCATCAAAACTGAAAATATTACATTACAAGTAAACATAAACAATTTATTGTTGTGGTACCTTTCGTGTACCACCGCGTCAGTTGAAACTTTCATGGTGTCATTTTTTCCGATGATATGCAATGGTTCACAAGCAACACTGGATTAGCAGTCATAAAATGGAAGGATAATATAATAGGTCCGTACATATTTTGATCGTTCGGTAGCCAGGCGGTTCGACGTGGGTGCTTTGTTCACTCACTCGAATTGACTGCCGTGTTGATCGGTGGTTCGAACCCTAGGATGAACGATCAATTTTCACTTGCTTTCTTCCAACTCGTGTTAGGAATCACACGTTAAAAAGTAAGACCTCGTAAATACTTAGCTCGCACAAGTTTCACCTTCTGAGGGTTGTCGTTCGTAGGGGTGCGACAACTGGTTAACACAAGAACAGATTTTAAACAGATTTTTTAAACAGATATTCCTTCTAATCATCATGATCCTGAAAATATTTGTGAAGTTCAACGCAAGGAGAAGGATGGTACTATAAAACCGGTTACATATTCTGCCGCGGTCATTGACTACAATCATAACATGAATTTCGTAAATAAATTCGATCAACTGCTGGCAAGCTACAGAATTGATAGACGAAGTAAGAAATGATGGCATAGAATTATGTTCTACCTTTGAGATGCAGCGGTCGAAAATTTGTACTGCATTTACAAACTGTTACAATTACCACCAATGTATTTCAAAGACTTCCTACGTCAAGTCATTAATGGTTCAGTTGTTGAAAAACTAGTATCTAATAAAAGGGCATCCTCTAAATCTATAGTTCTAGTACAAATTGAAAAATCTTAGCCCTTTGTTCCCGATGAAGTGCGACAGTAGTCTTCAAAACATCAACCGGAGCGAAGCACGAGAAGGAGATGTGCATTTTATAGCTCAAAAGTTAAACAGGTGCGCACTTACTGGATTTGTTCGTCAGGTACCTTTGTGTCTAGGTAAAACCAAATCTTGCTTCCAGAACTACCATGCCCAATAATTCCAAAGGATAATTCACCAAAGAGAATGAAATTTTTCTTACTTGGCTTGGTGGTACCTTATTTGTACCATCCCGTAAGTCAAAAACAATCAGTGTAATTTTGGAAGAAAGAGTTGAACATCAAAACGATGAGCAGCCACAGTATGTCGCATATTTCTGATATGTACCACTCTGGATGGAATCAGATGTGCCAAGTCACTTGAACAACACCCGTGAAAGTATCTATAAAGGAGTGACAAATCTTCAACCTTTCTTCGATGTTCCAGAATATCAAGGTTGCACGGGTCTCCAATCAGGCGAATGTCTCTTTTCTGGATAGAATCCTGCAACTTCAGGGTATGTTTGGGGCAGAGTTCCATACATGAGAACAATACTCCAAAGAAGGTCTGATCTGAGCTTTATAAAGCATCCAAAGATGCTGAGGTGTATACAGTTTTCTGATTCGGAACAGTTTTCCAAGCTTTTGAGAAGCAGCCTTTGCAATTCTAGTGACATGATTGTGCCAGGACATATTGATGCCCAGTTTGAAAGGATATGTCATACTTATAGAACGAGGGCAATAGTTGCTGATCATTTCAATATTCCAAAAGCCCACTAATCGGTAGAGCAGAGATTCTTTTCGTATATAGCACCCAAGATATACAATGCATTGCCAAAAAACAGAATTAATAATAATAAAATCAGATTCAAGAAAGATGTGAAAAAGGGGATTCTCGTTTAAAAAAAAAGTTTAATCTCCAATAATTGTCTAACGGAATTGTCTGATTGTCTGACGTAAAATTGTTATATCCGGTTCGGAGACATTTATCTTCCTGTAGAAAACCGATGTCTGGATTTCTGTGGCTTTGAATTGGAACCTGGTTACTTTCATTCCAATTCGAAATTCACTTCTAGATCCTCATTAGGATATGCAACCTCCTGCTGTCGGTGAAGATAGATGTACCTCCGTAGCTCATGTCCTGGAATCCAAATGGAATGATGAGACTAGTGTGCTGTCGTCAGCGAAACAATATATTGGAGTCTTGTTTTTTCCAATAAGTCGGGGTTGTCAGAAGGTTCGATGACTCCCTCTTTTCCCATATCGCTGACTTTCTTGTCTGCCTCTTCTCTTTTGGCAATAGGGAGTCTGATTGCCGGATTGGTCGGGCATTCCCAGTGTCGATTCTATGCTAAACCACATTCGTTCTGCCGCCTTTTCCTTCTCCTTCCTTTCACCTTTTCCTTCTCCAATGTCGAAGATTTCCTGGTACTTCTTGACTAACTCCCTCAGTTTCGATCGGTGAATTGGTGGTATATCCTCGAAGGAAATATCAATCAACTTCTCCAACTCTTTAGTCAAGTTGTTGGCTTGGCTAACAGAACTCCATACACTCCGTATCACAGAGAAAATGGACGAACCGTGCCCCAGCATAGTTCCTTTCTTCAAGTTCACGGGAAAGTAGTTGACATTCATGACCCTTACTGGCACAGCTTTATCAACACGCAACAGGGTCTTCCCCAGTGCGATTCCTAGTCCAATTTCCTCATCGTGTATCTTGGGCTCGAACATTACCAGCTTGCCGTTGCTCGCACTTCCGTCCAATCAAGCCTCAAGGATGGTTTCAACCCTTTCAGGTACGCACACGTCTTCAGCCAACAGGACCCTGATTGTCTCTTCGCTTCTTCCATGAAGCACCAGCTCTTCTCCGCCGACACGTAGGACGCCGTCTTGGAAATTCATCGAAGTTTGGCCAGCAAACCCTCATGCAACACACGGTCAAAGACCTCAGAAATATCAAGCGCAATAGCTCTTGATTCTCCATGTTTCTCGATTGCGTTAGTCCAAATATGGGTGACATAAGATAGAAGGATGATCGCTCAAGATGTTGAAGCCTCCCAAATGTTCGAGGATACGGTGATTTACGGAGTTTTCTTGCCATTTTTGGAAATAGGCTGAACGCGAGCAATTTTCCAACAAGAAGGAAAAACCCCTTTCTTATTAGACATGTTGGAAAGTCTGCAAAATACTGAGGTGAGTTCATTTCATCACTTTTCAAGTACGATGACGAGCACTTGTTCATATTGAGCTG
>NW_019294737.1:13912-25355 GCF_000500325.1 Leptinotarsa decemlineata | reverse complement strand
AATCATACGTGACATGCCGTTGTGGCTGGATAAAAGTTTGTGTTTATTTTTCAAACACCTTCGTTTGATAGGTAGGAATGTAGCTATGAACAAGTACGTACTAGTAATATTAGTTATTTTGTTATTAGTTTATTATTAGTACCTATGTATTATGTATTACCAGTTAAATAGTAAAATAAATACATATAATGATAAATTAACTGTGGATTATTTCATTTACGTTGCGTTACGTGGCTTCCGTGTGGGTAGCTCGCTGTTTATTTCAAAATTAACAAAGTAGCTCAACACATTGAAGAGGTTGGCGACCACTGGTCTAGATGTTATTTCTTTCATTTTTCACAAACCTACCGTTAAAAGTAGTGAAAAAAACTTTGATCAAAAATTGGTCTAACATTGAAGAACATTGTGAATTGGACCAAATTACATTCATGAATATTTTAGATTTCATTTTTGATTCAACATATTTCATATTTGAAGACAAATTTTATAAACAAATATTTGGCACACCTATGGGTTCCACCATTTCACCAATTTTATCAACGGTTCTTTTTAGTGAATTTATAAATAATTTTCAGCTTCCTCAAAATTATGTTTTGATAAGTCTAGATCAGTGGTCGCCAACCTGTAGATCGCGAGCTACCGGTAGCTCGCGGAAGCAATTCTGGTAGCTCTCACAACGATTTTAATTTAAAAAATACAAACTGCAAAAATCAGAGAAGCTTTCAGAAATTCCACAAAAAAATCTAATTGTCATGATATTAAACATAAACAGCGGCAACGTTACGGTGAGAGATCTGCCGCTGACGCCATCAAGCTAGAATCTGCTAGAACCGATTAAAACAAAACTAGATAAAATTGGTGAAATGGTGGAACCCATAGGTGTGCCAAATATTTGTTTAAGAAATTTGTCTTCAAATATAATATATGTTGAATCAAAAATGAAATCTAAAATATTCATGAATGTAATTTTGTCCAATTCACAAGGTTCTTCAATGTTAGACCAATTTTTGTTCAAAGTTTGTTTCACTACTTTGAAAACTTAACTGATATCAATTTTCCTAATGATATACAGAATTTTCTATCCCTTGGTCCTGAATTCAGTGTTTCTCCGAATGAACATAATATTAATATTTCGTCTCTATTAGCAGATTTGGAATTTATAATGAAAAATTTCGATGAGGCTAAGAAAGATTTATATAAAACACAAGTAACGAATATAATAACAAATTTTCCTCACAAAAATCATGAAAAAGAACACTATTTGAATGAATTGTATAATAAAACCAGAAAATATCTGGTAGAACATCCAGAGATTATCATCATGAATAGTGACAAAGGTAACATTACAGTCGCCATGCGTAGAGACCAATAATACATCGATGAAAATCATATATTATTAGAAAACGATAAATATTATACAATTTCAAAATCAGACCCAACTTCTACACTACAACAAAAAACAAATAAAATTATTACAAATTTCAAAAATTGTCACAAAGTAGATAATATTACAGCTGAATCATTAATGATATACAATTCCCTAGCACCACGTTTTTATTCGTTACCTAAAATTCATAAACCTACTTTATCCATGCGACCAACTGTATCTTCCATTGATGCACCTAACTCAAAACTTTGTAAATTTCTAATAAATATTTTAACAACTTCCTATAAAACAGACAATCCTTATTATATTAAAGATTCTTTTTCATTTAGTGAATTTATAAATAATTTTCAGCTTCCTCGAAATAGATGTTGTTTCACTTTTCACAAACCTACCGTTAAAAGTAGTGAAACAAACTTTGAACAAAAATTGGTCTGAGATTGAAGAACAATGTGAATTGGACAAAATTACATTCATGAATGTTTTAGATTTAATTTTTGATTCAACATATTTTATATTTGAAGACAAATTTTATAAACAAATATTTAGCACACTTATGGGTTCCACCATTTCACCAATTTTATCGAGTTTTGTTTTAGATGAGCTTATTGATGAATGTATTCAGAAATTATCTTTCCGTATTCCATTCATCAAACGTTTTGTAGATGATTTGATTCTGATATCCAAAACAAATGTCACTACTATATTTAAATTATACAGAAAACTGAAATCTCCCATTTCTAATAAACAAAAATCCAATTTAGTATACTAAATTTCTTGTATGGATTGTTCTAAAACATATAAAGGACAAACATCTAGGCTAAGTAGTCACATCACTCCCCATAAGAGCGACTGTAGACGAAATGTTAATTCTTGTGCATTAACAGAACATGTTAATTCGGAAGATCATAAAATGAATTTTGAAAACCCAAATATTTCAGATAGAGAAATTAATACACCAAAAAGAATATTTTTGGAAATGATACATATCAATAACAAAGAACATTCAATGAATAAAATAACTGATATTGATAGTCTCAGCAAAATTTACACATACCTACTGAAATATGATAAAGGAAATAAAATAATATATTGTAACAGTCCAGCTATTGACTGCAACCTCACAAATTGAACCGATTTATAGTTAATCCAGTCACTAATTCGTTCGTGTCGGGAGACAACACAACTTCGAGCTAAAATCTAATAATTTCCCTTGTATAATAAATAACTTAGTGACATTTTATTCATTGGACCGCATAGAGATGTATGCGGTAGGCATAAGTAAATATGATATGAGATATGAATTAATTTACCAGAAATGTCGGATTCCATTCTCCAACTCTCAGAAAAACTCCTTTGACATTGTTTTCTCAAATGACAGCCTTCACAGAAAGTATTCTTCACCTTTTATTTTCGATCCTTCAACTGCTCCACTTTTGATTTTCCCGCTAACCGATTTTTTGTTGTCTTAATGCCATAATGTGAGGGTACCAATAGCAGTCGAATTGTAATTAATAATCCTTTCAACTTTTATTAGCATTCTAAACATATTTATGTTCTTGCTTTACACCAGTGCATGATAATTATCCTTCTGAATTGAAGAATTCAAGGATTGAACATTTTTCAGTTAGTTTTCCAACAAAAAGTAGATTTATTTTGAGTTTAGGTATATAGAGTACATCAGTTAGAATTTTCGGTTTCGGTAAGTAACCAAAATGTCACAAATTCGACAACTCTCGACTCCATTTCAACAATCGGGCTATAAGTTCAGTTAATGTTGCTTCACAAGTGTCTCTATTTCGGCAATGAATGAAGCTATTTCAAGACCAATCTTAATTTCAAGATGATGAAATCTCTGATATATAATGTGCTTGAAGACTTTCGTTTTCTGCTAGTTTAGTCTACATTACAACAGCGGTCCGGCAGGTAATGAGTTAGGAAAGTTGCTCTTCGCATAGGGTAGAAGGGAAAATAACCATCGCGTGATTATTCTTTTTCTTCCAGTTTTTAGTTTCAACTATATTCGTGCCAAAAGTTCTTGGTTTACGAGTAACTTCTAGGCCTGTTACGAAATCCTAAAGATTATTTGATCGCAGTTCAATCGAAGTACTGAGCTGTAAATCGCTCCCGTCGAATTTAACTCTTCTTGCAACATCCAATTTCTCAGCTTCCGTCAAATTGAAGATGTCAAACTTTTGAAATCACAGATTTTATGAAATTACGTACATTCTTGTATACTGGGCTCATAACCTTTTGAATGTCTATATTCAAATCCAGCAGAATAATGGTAGAAAATCGATTAGAAAATTAAATGTTGTAGTTTCGCTCATACAATTGACTCAAACTCAATTTTATTTGAACATATCCATAACAACAATGAATATTATAAATCTATTGAAAACTGAGTCGTGGTAGACACTCAATGCCATTTCATTACAAATAATTACACGTCGACAAAGATAAAGACTTAAAAATGAATCGAATATTCCGTTTTCGTAGCACTGAATAAAGTAGGCGAGTTCTATATAAGGAGATGTGACTGTATCAAGTAGGTGGTAGAAAATGACGTCATATCTCGATCTCATCATGCACATACTTAGAAAAACGTTCATTTGTTATTAGGTGTTAGAAACAGGTGTCATAGGTACCCCAGATTTTATACCGTAACTTATATAATATACTGAGACTAAATGCAAGTTACTAGAGATTTCAATGAAATATTTTCACTTGTTTGATATGTTTTGAATTGAGATTGCAAACTGATGAAGTCTGTATTTTTGAAAGGAATATTGCAGTTGATATTGATATCATTAATAGTTTATGAAAGGAATCATAATACCACCATATATTATGTGGAAAAAGAACCTGCCCATCTGCCCATTGATTTACAGTGTGTCACATCAAGTTTCCTTTAGAAATTTTATGAAAAGGAGTGAAGTTATCAAAACATATTTTAATATCAATGTTGGTTTTTTCCAATTATTCACCATTATGCAGGGTACCTAAGAGAAGCGATAGAGATTCTTGATTTTTGAGAGTACTTTTTATATATCGGTTTACAAATATCCATATTTCGTGAAAGCAAATGATTTTTATGTCAAAGGGTCCTCTTATCTACGTAGAGATCCAGCACTGGGCGTCATCCGTTAGGGCGACACCGACTCAAATTGTTTTAAAAGATAACACAGATTTTTCGATTTGTTTTTGTATTCTGCATCAAATTCTGGATTCAGCTAAATAACACACTTGTATTTTCCCTTGAATACTGATGAAAAAAGGCAATTTTATTGCATATTATCAAGAGGGTCATGAATAAGTCAAAATGAATGGATCTGTGTATGTGTATTAAGTTTTGTGTTCGTTTTTCGTATAATTGAAAAATGGTTCGATTTTTTAAAAGTTGGATATGATATGAATTTATGGCGAAGCAAGAAGGAATTCAAAAGAAGCAGTGAGAATATACGCCAATCAGTATCCTGAGAGAAGATAACCATCAGACAAAACATTCGCTCCCTTAGCCAAATCTTTGTCACAAAATGGATGTTTCAATGAACGGAAGCAAAAAAACAAAAAAAAGGCTACAGATGAGAATCACACTGTTGCAGTGTGATTCTCATATGATATTGGAACAACATAGTTCTACCAGGCAAGTAACACAGTACTTTGTCAAAAAACTAATTCCATCTATACAAAATACATCTGGTTCAAGAACTACTTCCAGGTGATTATCTTTATGTTTTATTTAATAACTATAATCTATTGCCATATTAGGAGATGCTGATAGAAGATTGAACTTCATTGCATGGTTGTCCACCCATATTCATGATGATGATCAGTTTCTGAACAAAATAGTATGGGGTGATGAAAGCCGTTTCCATAAAAATGGTATAATAAACAAATATAATTGTCACTATTGGTCTGATGAGAACCCTCATTGGATGCAAGAAAAGAGGTTTCAGTCTGTGTGGAGTGTTATTATTTGGTACGGAATCATTGATGGTTATTGATGTGACCTCATTTTTTCGAAAGAATTCTCAATGGGGAGGGGTACTTGGTTTTCGTCCAACGTGTGTTGCCAAATTACAAATTTGGCAACACATGTTGCCAAATTTGTAAATTTACCAATACAAACTCGACTGAATATGTGGTTTCAACAAGATGAGGCAACTCCACATTATAATATTAGATGCCACTTAATGAGAAATGGATTGGAAATAAGGGTGCAATACCATGGCCAGCATATTTAACCTTTCGGGGTTCTAGATTACGGAAAAAATCAATTAAGTTTTTTACCTACTGGCGAGCGCACACTTGTCAAAAATTGAATGTATGTGTTAAAATCTGAAACTTTCCTATATTGAAGTCCCAGAATACGGGGAAAATGGTAGAAAAAAACCTACTAATAATTAAATTACATTAAATGGAACTGAATCAATTACAGAAATTAATTTAGGTTCAATTTATAATAATTAACAAATTTAATTAAGCACAGGTAGATAAATATTAAAAATATGAATAATAAATAACTAATTACCTTCTTCACTCGTATCATAATATGATGATCCAGATTGATCTAATAACTATGACTCTGACATGTCATCTTTGGTTTCTGAAGATTTGAATTTGATAAGGATAATTGTTCGTTCGGAGTAGTGCACTTTAGTAAATATAGCACATCTGAACCTAACGATATTTTATTTTTCCGACAGGTTTTCGTACTGAAGCAACAATAGGGTCCGATGAAACTAATAGCATTGTCAACAAATCACTATTTGTCGCTATTCGTGAAACTTTTCTCGTATTCCGTTCCCTAAAACGTCAAAAATCTTTGCTTCTGGCTCCCTGAGCCTTTTCAGTCAATTGTCCAATTGAAACATATTGATTTTCAATAATCGGAACACTATGGTCGAAGATTTTATGAATCGTGGGAACCACCCCGTACCAAGAATACAAATCTAAGTAGAGCCGTTCAGTTTCAGACGTGCATTCGACTTTTCTACATCAATTTCGTATTCTGATGAAGGACATTGAAGGATAACCCTGAATCGCTTCATGAGGGCTTCATCTAAACCATAGAAGCAGTTATATCCGAATTTTCTAAAAATCGTCCAGCCATGTTAACATCATTGGGGTTGCTGAATGTAAGTTTTGGTTAGTCTACATTATGACCTAACTGAACTTTGAATTCTTTTTGAATCTTTGCCTTATTCAAAGTAAAATCTTGTGGATTTTTCCCGGTTTTCAAAACTTTATTTCGTTCTTTCAAAGTTAGTCAATGTTCAGAAGGAATTCAGAAGTCCGAATTCATCCATGTAATTAAAACTATGATTTTCTTCCGAGTGTAGTGGCTTTAGCAACTCAGATCTTGAAATAATTTTGGGGTTGCTTTGCATATGTATTTAGCATGTCTGAGTTGACTTTGTACCTGTCAATGCGTTACATGCATCATCCAGCATAGTTAACGCCAAATTATATATGATGGATATTTCCTTATCTTCAACATTAACTTTGGTAGGTGTTAAGACTTGAATTTTTTGTTTAATCAGTTCTGTTTCAGAGTATATCATACGAACCGTTTCTTTTTGAAACATAATTTTTATGGGGCGACAATATCTGGTTGACTTGTTTCTGCCATAAGTAGGAGATTTGAGCCGGTTCTAAGCCTCCCCCCACCACTATGACGTATTGATTGTTTTTTTTTGTTGTTCAGTGAAGTCAAGGCGATGTGACCTTGAAGTGTCTGGTTCATGGATCGTTCAGGATTTTTTTCCATATGAGATTTTGTGTGTGTGTGTGTGTGTGTGTGTGAGAGAGAGAGAGAATGCACGGTACAGGATTTCATCATGTGCTTGTCTATGTACAAACATACGTCTGCATACTTCGAAGATCCTCCAAGTAATGAATGCTCCATCGGTGTGAGGCCACCAAGTTAGTAGTAGTGTGACGTCACAGCAATAACCGTTCAACGGCTAGAGAGCGACATGTTCACTCCACGACATGTGGCTGAGTAATGCGTATTCATCGGTCTGCCCTCACCTCTCTCGATGTGGTGAAGGCTGTGACGTAACGCATCGCTCTATCCGCAGCAGCAACCATTCAACGGTAGGAGAGCTAGATGTGCACTCCACGGCGTTTGGCTGAGTAATGCGTATTCATCGATGTGCCCTCACCTCTCTCGAAATGGAGAAGGCTGTGACGTAATGCATCGCTCTAGCCTCGCTATCGATGGTGACACGCAGGCAGCCGAGGACTGTGCTAACGTCTGCCCTCTTCGAGAGCACAACGACCACTGCCTGTTCGTATCGGCATCTGTTATCGCATCCAGTTGGGAGGTGGGTTTGGCTGTGATGTCAGGCATCTCTAGTGGGTAGCAACTAGCAATGTGAACCTTTCACGGTTTCATGGTGGGGGTGACTCGCGCTGTTCGACATAAAAGAAATGCCTGGCACACTATGAAATCAGTAGACGAATATGTTTGCAGCAGTTAGCAATTGGTAGAGTGTTATTCAGTTCGTAATAGAAGGAAGACGGTGAGTGTATTTTTCTGTTGGAAATTGTTTATATTTTCATACATATTTTCATCAAGTCCGTTTCAAAAGTAGACTTGAATAAAATCAATAATTTGATTGTACAGGAGATTGAAATACTAGAGCAAAAGGCTTTATCATAATTACAAATTGATGAAGTATATATAATTAAGAATATGTCAACTTATTCTATAAGGTTTGGAAAATCAATTTTATTAACTTTGGAAGACGTGAGCAATGATAGATTATTTAAAACATGGCTACCAAAACCTATTTCGTTGCAATTCAGTGATGACGATATAACTTGTATCAACTCATCGGGTGGTAAATATACGATGGTGTATTTAGGTCAGAGCCCGCAAAGTTTTGCAGGTATGAAAACGCGATTTCTAGTCAAATTCAGTATGATTGAATAATAATAGTAATTATGTATAGTGAATTTCTTTTTGTTTTAATAATATTCATATATTAGATAATTTAGATGATAATTATATGGAAATATAAACATTACCAACTTAGTTGAATACACTCAGTTTATAAGTACAAATAAAATGGGAATGTGAGTATTATATCATGTAAACAAGTTGGAGGTTGCTAATTGTTTTTTTATTTGATTTCAGTTCCACCATTCAAAGATGTGGATGCAGTATGCAAGTCAAGATTGGGTCGATGTTGTAGATCTCAAATCATCGGTTCAACATTTGCCGTCTAAATTGAAGGTGTTGGGTGATGGAGCTGAACATGCAAGCAATTATGATATGAGTGTATGCTTTGATGAAAAACAAATCGAATTATGTCTTCGTGATGCTGATGAAGTATGGCAACTTTGTGAGGTTATGATTGAACTGAACCTGAGAAGATTCCTGAATAGCCTCCAACCATACTTGCTAAAATGGAATATTCATCACTTTGAATTGAATGATGAAAATCGAGAGGAAATTGAAGATGGTCGCGAAAATGATGACTATGAGGAAGAAGTTATTTTAGATAGTCTGTATGTTCCTGTAAATCATAAATAATATCAAATAAAAAACTTTGTATTATTTTCATGTTTTATTTATTTAAATCCCATTATATATAATAGAAGATAATTACATAACAATAAATATGATATATATGAATTAGGAAAAATTACAATACATGATATAAGTCAGTTACAAATGAAAGAAAAAAAAATCGTAAAACAGTACATGATAGAGAGGAAAAGTGAAATAATATCAATAATTTAAAGAGTATCGATATCTGCTATGAACTGAACCATCCAATGCATTGTATGTTAGAACTGTGTCATGCAAAATTAATGCATATACTTTAGTGTCGTCTGGGCACTTGGTCTTTCTTGTCTCAAACTCAATCTTTATATCAATAGTTGATGATTTTGTTGCATTCGGTTGATGGGAACAATCGATGACGAATAGTGGATTCTTTCTAAATTGTCCAACGTCCATCAGAGGTTCACTGATATCTTCATCATGATAACTTCGCTGAAAACTCTCAAAAGCATAATAAGCAGGAGCATCAAGTTTTTTATCGAAATTCAAATTCCAACGCTCATATGGCTAAACTTCAGAATTCAAGTATACTCGAATAATATTGATATCAGCTAATTCCTGAATAGCGGTGATCCGTAGGGCTTATATGTGTGATCATGTAAACCAACTAGTGAACCATATAGCGTTCAGGAGCCTCAGACACCATTTTGGATGCCGATTTATCAGCCCTTCGTCCACTCGACGACGGCACCTCACAGAGCCGAATATGATGACATGATATACGATTATAGACTTCAGGTGCACCTTTCAGACAATGAATATCTGCACCCAAACGATTGGCGGGATCCCGATTGGGATGACCTAGTGCCTGGGGACAGCGATGATGATGATGACGACGATGATGCTGGCGATGACGCTGACGATGAGTCTGAGGAGAGACGTCCTCCACCATCCCCAATCCTCATCGAAGATAGTCCTCCACCATCCCCCATCCTGATTGATGATGAAGTCCTCAATTCAGATGATGATTTCTAATCATTTCCTTGTTTCCTCCATCCTTTCCATTCCTTTCCTTCCACGGAGTACACACTTTTTGGTTGGTGTACACGAGGCACTGCGAGGCTGCGGCAGTGTCTTCCTCCCTCTCCCTTATTAGTTTCTTCATAATAATCACTCAGAATTTCTCATAATAATCGCTCAGAGTTTCATGAAGATCCATTCTTGATGTTTCCGAATATCAAACACTGAATTGTTCTACATTTACACTTCACCCCCTTCGTTTTATTTTTTCCAATATGAATATAGTATCAATCCCAGTTCTACATCATTCTTCCACAATGTCGAGTACAGGACCCGTCCAGATATATGAAATAGATTCAACGTCCGATCATTTCAGTACAACCTTCGCTCAATTTCTGCAGCGAATCTATGCTCTTCCTGATGATTTCCCAGAACGGGTAGAGCAAGGTATGCAGGAGGAAGTAGATGTTTTCTCACAGTTGCAGAGTGAATGAATGAACTTCAGGGTCGCAAATCGACTTATATAATTGTATAGGTAGTGGTGGTGGTACAACTCCCACTTATCACTTGACTCGTTTTGAGTGGAAGAGAAGGAGAAGTTATCCCACTATACTTTCACGTGATGTTAATTTGTGTAAATAGAGAATGTCAGTATAGGAGAGAGCAGTCAGAGTTTCTATAAGTCACCTCTTGATATTTCTATTCGAATTAGTAAAATGCCGTTTCCAAAAGAGTGGAATGAAAAACCCAAAGTGTGTGTCTACCCAATGATGATTGCAGGGGCTATCGTGTGCTACTTTTGCCAAATAAGTAGACCTAAGGAAGCAATTAATCCATGTACTGGTATGTGTAGTGATTGTGTGTCGCGGATTCAACTATCGCCTCCATTTCATCCACCGAAGCGGACAAAATCTGATTATCGTCAACAACAGTTACAGTGCCTGAAGTGTTCCGAACCTATAATATTGAATAATATAGGTATTTGTAGAAATATTTGTGGTACCTGAGCTGCCGTTCCAGCTCCGCTGCAACGTTGTTTGCGTTGTGATACATATTCTATGAATTGCTGGAATCATGTATGCACTACATGTAGAAGTACTTGGGATTTATGTGAGAAGGTTGGATAACTATACTCAAATAGGAGAATTACTTTTTTTCAATGTTTGTGTCTGACACATGAACAACAAATATTGAGGAGGAGAGTGAAAGAACATTCCACATCAACAGCGACACATTAACACTTTTGATTTTTATTACCGTTATTGTCCTCTGTTATTAATAAATATATTATTTTGAATTCATTTGTATTATTTTCTCTCATTTTAAAAATGCATGCAACACAGAGTGTTCCTCTTAAATGACGAAGATCGTCACATGCGTGAACAGTTTTGTGAAAGAGCGCATGCGCCAGTTGATGAAAGAGCGCATGCGCTAGTTTATTTTCTTCTATAAAAGGTGAAGTATCAGTAACATCATCACCTTTCCTATTCACATTCTATTGCTATCACATATCATTCCTC
>NW_019294737.1:0-13350 GCF_000500325.1 Leptinotarsa decemlineata | reverse complement strand
TGACTTTGAAGCTACCAATAGTCGTAGGCGAGCAACTAACTCTTTCGGTGAATTCCAGTACACATAATTCACAGGTTTAGAATTATATATTTTCTCCATTTTCACTCGTTTGAGTGCTCCACCAATTTTACTTCTACTTCTTATTGGATATTGTCGTGAGTCTAATAGAGGTTTGATAACTTCACGAAATTTTTTAGAATTTGTATTTTTAAAACCATTCTTCAGATGATATTGTTTATATGGAGCATTCGTTATTTTCAATATTTTGGAATATACTTGACGAGTTTCTTCATTATCAACATCTTATGGATTCTTCAAAAAGATCATATCATACAATTCTGGAGTACCTACGCATTCATATTTTTTCACTTTATTAGCATCCCAAAATGAAATGTTTCCATCTTTGAAATGTACCACTAGACTTCCCATTTTCAGATGATACAGTATCAAAAGATTGTTTTCTTCCTATTGGAGTACTCATGAGATAATTTGAAGTAGATTGAACATTTCCATGGTTTGACGATAACACTGTTGATTTAGAAGTAGCGTTTGATGATAAAACATTCAATGGTTTCGTTATGGGCTCATACAATTTTTCAAGTGTCGTACGATTTACAATATTATCATTCTTGATAGAGTTGAATTTCTGCCTGACAGATTCTGTTGTCTCTACTAGTTGACGTTTCAAATTAATTTCATTGTTTTTATTTTCAGAATCGTTTTTTGTATTCATAATGTCCTCTTTAAATTATAGCTCAATTCACTGATGAAGTGACCTCTACAATATTCAGTGATCGAATAAGTTTCAAAAACAAAATCATGGGTATATAAAACTATCGAATCCTTTGCGATATCTACCTTCATCTATTTTTCTATCCTTATCAATAACTAGAAATCCATATCGGTCCTCCCAGCATTTAACACAAATCAATTGGAATTGTTTGAATGTTACATCGGGTGAAACATGATCTGAATAAATGTAGTGTAAATTCGTCTCATCTTGTTTGAACATTATGATGAAATTGGTATTGTCTGTCACGCACTAATTGTTTGGGTACCCATGAATATGTCTGTGCTAGATAAAAACAATCAACATCCCATACAGAAATATGATCTAATAATATCCTGCTTTTCACATATCACATCATTGAAAATGAAAACAGAATTAGGCTTAGCGTCGGAGGGTTCCACTATTTCTGCATTTCTGTATAAAAACCTAATCCTTTTATAGGTTCCAAAACATTTCGCAAGTACTGATATTTAAGTTGATTGAGTGATTTCGAATAGAGATACACATTACTAAATCTCAGTCCTTGTGGATGTGTTAATAGTGATATCATCGCATTCGTCTTTCCACAATTTGAAGGTCCTATAATGAGTCCTCGAACTGATGATGGAAGTAGTGGACCATGTCTGAATACCCTTTGTCCATTCAATCCACACCCAAATTTCTCATCTAGATTATCTACAGCAAACATTTCTTTCTGTTCTACAATGCGCATCGTACCGTGGTTGGAGACTATATAAATGTTATTAGCTTATTCTTCAATGTGTACCATCAAACGATACGGACGTATTGAAAGTGATCGTAAAATTAAGGTCAGTTATTATGCACAAAAAATGAAAATTCCACATTTTCGTTGTGTTTTTATGCGCCACAGATTACCCTCTTCAGGTCCAAAACAAAACGAGACAGCTATTGTTAATTTAGATGGAATAAGTGGACCAGGAACACATTGGGTGGCATATAAAAAATGTGGGAAAGAATTCTCATATTTCGATAGTTTTGGAGATCTACCCCCACCATTGGAATTGACTCGATTCTTTCGAAAATGTTCGAATGTAAAAATCAAATATAACTATGATCGACAACAGAAATTTAATACAGTTCTCTGTGGTCACTTGTGCTTGCAGTTTCTCTCTAAATAATTTTCCAAATAAAAATGGATTCAACACCAAAACTGGATCGGGAGGCTATCAAGGGAATGGGGTTTTCACTTAGAATGTTTTCAAAATATGGTACCTTGAAAAAAATGGATAAAGTGATGCTTGCAAATATGCCTAAGGAAGTGATACTTGCATGTGTTGCACATGAGATTGCATATGTTTGGGAAAAGTTGCCTAAGCATCTGCAAGATGACATCGATATAATGAAACATAGATATTGTTATGAGCACCACCACGATNGTTGAACGGTTATTGCTGTGACGTCACTCCACTACTAACTTGGTGCCCTCACACCGATGGAGCATTCATTACTTGGAGGATCTTCGAAGTATGCAGACGTATGTTTGTACATAGACAAGCATATGATGAAATCCTGTACCGTGCATTCTCTCTCTCTCTCTCACACACACACACACACACACACAAAATCTCATATGGAAAAAAATCCTGAACGATCCATGAACCAGACACTTCAAGGTCACATCGCCTTGACTTCACTAAACAACAACAAAAAGCAATTAATACGTCATAGTGGTGGGGGGAGACTCAGAACCGGAAAAAAATTTGTGAACGATCCATGCACCAGACACTTCAAGGTCACATCGCCTTGACTTCACTAAACAACAACGAAAAAAAGCAATTAATACGTCATAGTGGTGGGGGAGGCTTAGAACCGGCTCAAATCTCCTACTGCCATACATAAGATTGACCATTCAAACATTGCAAATTCAGAGGTACCAGCGAGAACATGAAAATATTTTCATCATCATTAGAATCAGTAGAAAATATTTGATTGTATTTGCTCTGTCCCTCACTTCCATCGCAACCCCATTTGCTGAATAAATTATATTAATGGATACTATTATCAACTAGTTGCTTTAATACAGGATGTTGCAGTTCACATAGCCTACATTCGGTAATTGTTATATTCTTCCAGAAAACAAGCTTTTTTGACATGTTATAATCTTGTAGTAGGGGGGATTTAAATCGTGACCTACTTCATTCGCTTTTTGTCTTAGCAAGCAATATGAAGCCTTTGTTAAATTGCAGTTGAAAAAGAGAGCCAAAGCTTCTTGAGGGGAAAAACGTTGAATGTTGGTCGAGGTCGACTTTTTTGTAGAGGTAGATGCCTTTTCACAACTTTGATAGCACCACGCTTACCAGAAACAAAGCAAGTACCGTGCTGCGAAAGACAATTTTTCACAGTCTACCTGCAATAACTCGCTGACTTTTCTTTTCTTTTGTGTTTTCTCACTAAAACATTTGAAACATATTTCAGGGCGTCTTGAGCGTTGACAAGTAGGTTGGATAACTAAAATACTAAAATCTAAGTCACCTGAATCAAGCCAGAGTCTCAAGTGAGAAAATCTTTCAGTTTTCTGTCACATTTGTTCCACCTTTCCGAAATTTTGCCGGAAAGACGGGAAATTCTGATTTTCAAAGACCTAAACTCCACATCTTGTTTATTATTAATTTGAGCGGAAGTAAGAATAAGTTTCAGCAACTGGTTTTGGAGTTTTTTTTTTGGGAAACTTAACCCACTCTTCAAAAAATTTCCTGCTCGTGATTCGGAGTGTTGTGTCTGGAAAAAATTATGTATCACCCAAAACGCAAAAATTCTTTGCAACATTTAAAAACTAGAAGGATTTATGAAACAAATCCTTGGAGTAACTAATGGGTTATATAGTTTTTCGTTATTGAATAGGGGCATACATTTACAAATTGCTAAATTAACTCTGCACTCTGCAGGTAGATTGCAATTTAAATATATTCAATAACGAGTGTAGAAATATAATGTCTTACCTGTCTAAAGAGTGCGCTACATACACCTATAACATAATAAATGGCCATCGAATGAAGATACTCTCACTTTCGGTTATTAGGCACTTGTGTAAACAGGAATGATTTACTATTTAGTTAACACGGTATGGCAGAAAATATTAGTATTAATCGTCTTACCAACTAAAAGTAAAAAGGTCAAGCACTCAGAAATTCCAAACTTTTGACATAATGACATTTCTGAATGATTATACACATCTGTAATACTCAACATCAACGACTACATAGATATGATGACGATATTACTCGCCTCTACGGAATACCAATCAACAACCAGAGATCCCACAACCTCAACAACTCTAACATTCCCGCTGACAAGAAGAAATCTTATTTTCCTATAGAGAAATCTTGCCGTTCACCTCGTATATAAGTATGGTCTTTCGAAAATATACGAACCAAACACTTCACTTCGTCCCATCGTCAGTACCCTCGGATCCCCCACACACGCCCTTTCCACACACCTGGCTAATACTCTCCAACCATTAGCTGAACAGTCCCCATCTTATGTCCAAAATTACTTATCACTTCAGTTAAATCCTGAAATCCTTCAATATCCAACAAATAGCTTATTATCAGCTGTGACGTAGAATATCCCACTATCCAAAACCTTGTTCATCCTCAAAACGAAACAACAAATTTTCCAAGACACTCAACCTCATCAGCTATTACATGTCATGCACCTATTTTCTTTTTCAGGGCAAATTTTACCAAACAAGTGAAAGACGCCCCATGGGTTCCCCACTCTTTCCAGTCCTTGCAAACCTTCACATACCAAAGCCATTGACATATCTGATCTCAAAACTACGTGTCGGCTCCGATACGTATATGACTCTTTGATATACAGGGTGTTTCAAATTCGATCATCACCATTGGGATCTCGGAAACTATGAGAGATACGAAGATGATTAAACTGGGACAAAGCTGCGCATTTGCCTGATTAACAATATGCCGTTGATAAAGTTCTGAAATTCCGAGTATATCCGGAAAAAACAGAAATTTCGGAAACTTTATTTTTCGAAGGATTCGAGAATGAATTGCCCTTTCACATTACCACTTTTTCCCTGCTAAATACCTAATGATGTTTCAAATTTGCTATCCTACGTTTCGTTTTCCGGCCACTATCATCTATTTCATTTTTTCTTATGGGCGCTACATTGGATTCTTTTTGTTTTGAATAGAACCAGATTTTACCTTTTCAATGATGTATCATAAGTTACCATTCTCTTTCGAAAAATTGAAAATATTGAAAAAAATTAATTCTTATCATAATAGGCTTTGACTTTGATGTTTCTTAATTAAACTTTCAATTTGTTACACTCAATGACATTTTGTTTGTACAAGTCATTGAATTTTCGGCGAAAAATGGCTTTCACGAATGAAGAAAAAAAGATGTGATACAAATTTATTACAAATACGATAGAAACAGTGTTAGAACATCGGAAATGTATTTAAACTTGTATCCTGAGACACGACAACCACATCGAATTATGTTCAAGTTATTAGATCAAAGAGTTTGGTTCATTTGAAAAGCCGAGAAAAAACTACGGAGACAGAATGGACCAGGATAAAAGCACTTTTACGAATTGTGGGATGTTTAACGGAAATAATGAACACATTTGGAGCATAAACAACCCCAGGCAGTTCCGGGACATCAAGTGCGATTTAGTATTAACGTGTGAGCAGGAATTCACAAATATAGAATTTTGGGTCCTCATTTATTTGACGGAATTCTGAATGGAGAAACCTATCACACGTTTTTAATGTCGACTCCACTACACACTACCAGACGAGTAGGTATCTAATTACCTGACCGAAAGGTTTGGTGATAAATGAATAGGGAATAATGGGCCGGTGAGGTGGACAGCAAGGTCTCCAGACTTAAGTGTTGTGGATACATTTTTATGGGGTACACTAAAAAATATATGGTCAGAGGGAATATCAAAATATTGAGGGCCTTCAACACAGCATCGTTAGAGAGTTCGGAAGATAAAGGAGGAGGTAAATTAATCGTGCAGTGAATAATATTCGAAGAAGGGCACAGTTATGTTATCATGTCGTCTTTCGGGATACAAATTTAAATACATTTCCGATGTCCTGACACTGTTTCTATCGTATTTGTAATAAATTTGTATCACATCTCTTTTTTCTTCATAGGGTGACTGACTTAATAATGGACACTCTTAAGAAAGTTTTGTGTTTAGGCATTTATGAAAAATACGTAATCTACAGTAAGTGAAGTAATGATTTGCATGTATATGTTATTTTCATACAGAATACGACTGAAGAGATTGAAATACATAAATAATAAAACTGAATTAGTTATCGATTTTTATTGAAAAATATACATATGTGCCAGTAATGGACCCAGAGGCATGACATGTGGAACCCTAAATAAGCCAGTAATGGACACTGTGCATAAAAAGTAATTTTAAACAAATTTCTTTATTCCAGGGACATCAAAACAACCTCTATTATTTTTCAGTTGTGGTTCTTTAATGGTAAGTATAATATCCTCTTTGAAATAATATAGCACATCTTCTTTTACAGGCCATTTCCAGGAATTAATAACTGCACTTTCCATAGTTCGCTCTTCTGCGCCATCATAATCATGTTTAAGGATTACACCTGTAAAATAAAGTGAGTAACTTATATAATAACACTTGGTTACTATTATTACCTGGATAATATTTATCTTCATATTTAATTATAACATACTGCCCATCTGCCAACATGAGATTTTCTGGTTCACTGAAATCAAGGTCTTCATCTGCATAGGAAATTTCCATGTTTGAATCTGAAGTGTCTTCTTTTTCGTTAACATCATTTTTATGGGAACTTTTTGCTTTTTTCCTCTGCGTAACATTTTTTTTCTTATTTATTTTCTTTTCATAAAATTCTCTATATTTTTCACTGGACACAACAGCTGGAAATATTTTTCGTTTTTGTTTAGGGGTTTTTATATCCTCTGATTTTGTGGGTATAACTAGGCATTTCTTAAACGGTGTGGGTACATTGAAGCCTTCATCTTCTTTGTCCTCATAATACAAAATATTTCTTTTTTCAGGGGTCTTCCAGTTAGGACATGTAGATGGACCGGCAACAGGAGAAATATTCGCAATTATGTTGACGTTTTCATTATTTTGAATAAGTTCATTCATACTTGCTGTATGCACTTCTGATTGGTTTTCTATTATTTTGAGAAATGAATCTGTAGTTTTTTGAATCGTATTGTTAACATTTTGTTTTTTATCAAAATTTACAGATAATTTTCGGTTAGGTATACATTTTGTATAATCTACATTATTTTTATCGAAAGGAAATAATCTACTTTTTCTGAATCCATTTTTTATTGTTTTTTCCGAAGCATATTCAAAAACCAATTTGAGGATCGTGCCAAAAGTATAGCGTGTTAGTTCTCTTGGAAAGTTTTCAAATTTCCAGTTCCTTACTTCTGTTGACCAACCAGATTTCAGGGGTCTGAAAACAGAAACATCAGCTGGTTGCATTATGTGTGTTGTGTTCGGAAAAAGGGATATCAAAATGATACCATTTTCGTCACATAACTGACTAACTTCTTTGGTTAAGTGGGATCGATGACCATCAACAAATAAAATCACAGGTTTTTGAATCTTTTCGACTTTCAGGTAGGGTAAAAAATGATTTGAAATATATTCATAAAATACCTCTGCTGTCATCCAGCCAGAATCAGATCTGCCTAAACCCCAGTTTTCTGGAACTGATTCAGCTATGGCATGAGGAACTCTTTTATAAGGAAAAATTATCATTGGAGGAACACATTTACCATCTGCTGAAAAAGTGGCCATTACAGGTAATTGTTCTTTTTCAGATGTAACTCTAACATAAAAATCTTCCTTGTTCTTTGCAGGACCCAAGACTTTTCCACTCTTAGGGCACAAAGAAAAACCTACCTCATCCCCATTAAAAATTCGGCTGGAATCATTTAGTATACATTCATAGTTTTCTTCTCTCAAGTAGCTAGAAATTTCGTCAAACCAGGATTCAATTCTGTCCTGAGTTACAACAGCACGTGCCTTACTGACTGACTCAGCATATTTTTGTCTAATATTAGGGTGACGCTTGAGAAATTCTTCAAATCAGGAACGTCCAGGTGTTTTATTGAGTAAATATTTTGTTTCTCGTCCTGTTTCTTCGATTATTTTTTTAACTGACAGAATAATATTTTGCTTGTGAACTGGAAAACCTTTTCTAGCCATTGTTAGTAACCAGTTTTCAATAACTTTTTCTTCTTTTTCAGATAACTCTGTTGCTGGACCCATTTTTCTATGAGGTAA
The DNA here is from genome assembly GCF_000500325.1 of Leptinotarsa decemlineata. Classification (NCBI taxonomy): domain Eukaryota; kingdom Metazoa; phylum Arthropoda; class Insecta; order Coleoptera; family Chrysomelidae; genus Leptinotarsa; species Leptinotarsa decemlineata. The sequence goes on along the minus strand of NW_019294737.1, from coordinate 5,251 downwards.
AGTAAGCAAAGCCATTTTCCGTGTAAGTGTCGAGCGGGGAACATTAAACTCCCGGGAGGCAGATTTTTTACTTGTGCCATTTTTTACTGCTTCTATCGCTTTTTTCAGGTTTTCTTCAGTGTTGAAAAAAGTGTCCATTACTGGTACAGTGTCCATTACTGGGTCAGTTACCCTACATGATATATTTCATTTGTGATTTCAATATTTCAATATTTCAATGAAGAACTTACCTTTTTGATGAGTTCCAAATCACTTCGAACCGTTGAACTCACCTTTTTGATGAGTTCCAAAAATCACTTCGAACCGTTGAACGCAATAACACAAAACTGATTTACCTACTTACTTACTGATATCATTTTCCGATATTAGGCAACGAAGAGACCTCGTATGAGTTGGGTTATCTGAAGAATCCATAAGAAAAACGTGAGGGACCTAGCAAAAAAGTTGAAAGGTGAAAAAAATATGAAATCAAGCAAATGTGTGTGTCTGTCTGTTTGTTTTTCTGTTGAACCCATCAACCAAGGGAGAGGAACATGAATTTATAATTAGGTACTTGGAATTTTCAGAAGTTGGAGTTGATATTTTGGCTCTCATCATGACACCCATCATTTGTAGTAAATGAAGAGTGATTTTGAATTTTATATCGATCTGGGTTGGAATTATTTTTTTTTTTGATTCTTGGGGGATGAAATGAAAACGAATCTGTTTCAGTGGTGGAATAATTACAGATTATCCGCTACTAATGCTCTTGATTATTGATTCATCTGTAGCAACGTTTGAGCTATCTGGCTTGAACGGAAATATATTTGATATATCCATCACTTCAACTACATTGGAAATATCTGTGAACTTGTCAGATGATTCATTGGGTTATTGTTCGATGAAATTAACCTGATCTTCGGAGACTATGTTAGGGATGCTGCTCAGAATTATTGTGTCCAGAGAGAAACTGATATTCGGCGTGACACTAGTTTCTTGAATTGATCCAAAATTCTCTATAGTATTCTTGGAAACGATTCCTTATTTGAAACAGGCAACTGAATATCATTCGATCCTTCGAATTCACGTTCAGCAGCAGAAATAAGATTTGTTAAAATATTGTTTTCATCGCGGAGTGAAATATTTACGACCGATGTCTGTGACAACCTTCCTTTTATGTTATTTTATTTTTCTCAAAATCCGGGAAAATATACGTAGGAATCAACCATCTCAAAGTTGTTTTCACAGGATGTGGAAGTTGTGTCTGAAGAATTTGTATTTTCATTTCGTTTGAAATCTTCTTCAGCATACACTTCAAACGTCTTTGTAGATTCGTTATCCATTTTGAAATCTGAAATATACAGAATAACCATTTGAACTGTCCATTCAGTTCTCGAGCTTTCAAAAGCTACGCTAACTATCTATCTCTACACCTCTTTTGAACAATATTTTCGTCATCAATTGCTTCTTATAAGTATAATTTTCCTTTGGGATTGTTTTTTATATGAGCTTTCTGCTAAAAGAGTACTAGCTCGGCTAGTACAGTGCGAACAGTGTTCGGATCATAGCCCATTCAGTAACGAAAATTATTGTTATTATTATTATCCATATTATCATTTTTATTGCATATCATCAATGAATTGAACTGATGATGGTTGTTCAGTAACGAAACGTCTGAACTGATTTTATCGTACTTTCTCGCGATAGAAAAAAGTTGCCGTGAACGTTGAAAGGGAAATACATTTTATTACAACTTTGACGATGTGCGATATTGATGTGCGTGCTGGAATTCGCGAAATACCTATGATTTAAGAAAATATTGAACTATCGACATTACAGTTTTGTTCGAACAGGAGAAGTGGCCTAACATTTTTCAGATATATGGAAATATTCCCGGAATGATATAAAATAGAAGCTGACTAATGACCGTCAAGTCAATTTAATTTATTTTATGTTCTGCATATCACGAAAAAAAAATGCAGTAATATCGGGGAATATTGTGAATGCCGACGAAATGAAGGTAGGAGTTGCTGTTCTTTTCAATTTTTTGCAGGCTGTATCCCTCAGGCAATAACTGCCGAGGCAGAGAGTTCCAATAACTATGCCGTTCGTTGCATAAACGAGCTTTGAAAAAGTAAAGTTCGCAAAGGGATATGAAGATTGAGCTCGCTAGGTCAGTCTCGATTGGACCTCTGATGTTGGAACGATTCATGATATTTCAAAAGAGTATTGTCAATGAAAATATCTATAAAATACAGATCGTCAACTTTTTTGGAGTGTTCCAAAAAAGTAAGCGTGTTTTAGAGATGGGACCAAAAGAACCGAACTGGTTTTTCGGAACAGGTATCAGTCAACTGTTCAGTGAACCTGTTTTTTTCAATGAACTGAACTTGTTCAGACGGTGAGTGGATATTCCAAAGACGCTTGCGCAGGTTGGTGCTGGAACTGGATGACGGAACTGCTCTGTGGCCTGTGCTCTCGGCTGCACTGGACACTAACATGCAGAGACTTGTTGTCGGTCACAGTCGCTGAGTGAAGCGTTAACCAAGCGAAGGCCGGGAACGGAAAAACTATATACACTAATGGCAGATACGGATGAACAGTGACAACTATCAATCGCTTTGTATTGCCATTAGCACGCAAATAAGCTCAGATTTGATGGAATGAAAAAATGAAACATTAATTATAGGAGCAACATAAGTGTTTGTCCAATATATTTAAGACTCGATACATATTTGAAAATTAAAACAAAACTGAACAAAAATATCACAGTCAAAAATGAATATTATTTGCTAGACATAAATCATAGGAACTGAATATCTTATTTATAATTTATATAAATGAAAACTTAAAATATCTCTGAATCAAAACAAACTGTAATAAACATAATTATCAGTTGAATTGGCTATTGTAATTCAAGAACAATAATTGTTCAAGTTTTTGTGAGCTCAGCCTGTTGCGACGCTCATTAAGAATGTTGCCAGCTTTTGAAAAAAAATTCTCGCAGGGTACTGAGGTGACTACTGCGCAACATTTCAGTTAGATAAATGATTCATACTTGGGTATAAATGTTCATTGTCTTTGCACCACTGGAGCGTATCTCTTTTCCTATCAATGATATTGTCTTCCACGTACCGCTGAACTCCATAGCTCTGGAGGAAATGATCTTGAAGTCGTCTTACTGCTCTGTTCAGCTGCAATCTCATCTACTGATTTCCATATCGAGAGAGTCGGTTTGGTTGCATCTGAGCTCGTGCTTTTAGGCTCGTTATATTTGTTTTCATGAACACCTCTTTTGTTAGATTCTTGAATTTCATTAGGTCGGACTTCCATTGTCTGATATTATATAAAATGATTTGAAATCCCTGAAATAACTTATAAAAGAAGAATTGACAAATTAAAGAAGAAGAATAAAAATGAATAGCTGAAAAAACAATTATATTAAGCAAAAAACCTGAAATGAATCAATAGTGAAATAGGTTTTTTGCTTAATATAACTGTTTTTTCAGCTTTTTATTTTTACTCTTCTTCTTTAATTTTTTAATACTTTTTATATAATATCAGACAATGGAAGTCCGAACTAATGAAATTCATCATGAAACATTGTCAATCACCTTCAAACAAATTGTTAGATTAGTCTTTTTGTTTTGTGATTAAATCTGCTAAAGATGCCATAACATTTTTACGAACCCGCTCTTCGCATCCTGATTTTTGAAGAAATGCGTTTTATACTGTGGATCCAAGAGAGTACGCATTGTCAAAGTATTGCTGTACTCAACGTTGCCCACTCTTTCTATGAGCCCATTTTCCAATTTTTTAATGAAAGTTTTTGCGATTGGTGACATGGTTGTATCTTTCAGTAATTCATGGCAGATATCGATAAGATTGCCAGTTATTACAATAACTAATGAAGCAGTTATGTATTGTTGACTACTCACTGCTCTGGTGGTTTCTTCAAATGGTTTCAATATTATTTTCAATTCTTTAAAAATTTGCCATTCGTTCAAACTCAACTGCCGCACCTCTGTGTCGAGAATAGCAACTGTCGATCGAACTACTTCCTCTAACTCGATGAACCTATCAATGATATAAAATGTGGGATTCCATCTTGTAACCACATCTTGGATCAATTTAATTAGTGCTACTCCTTCATGCTCTTGGAGTTTAATCAGTTTACTCGTGGACTTTGAACTTCTCTTGAAATGTGATACTACTGTTTTCACTGTATCAATTGTCGTTTTTACGGCAACTAGTGCGTTCTGGAGCATATAATGTTGACGTAAAAACGTTATGATCTGTATCTGTAGAGTAGGGAGTGTGAGTGTAGACCCACAGTACTTAGACCACATGTGACCCATGACGTTATGATTGTAAATATGATTTTTTTTTGTAATGTGTATTTTATTTTTATACAAATTAAGTTCTTTTAGATTCTGTAACCGAATGATATACTTAATGGATAGACCTATTATAAGATTTTTTTATATTCTTGTTCCTGATGAATAAACATTCGAATTTCATCATTACACTGTTTTTTTTCCCAAGATCGGGGAGAGAGCATATTGAAAATACTTGATGGATATGATAGATATAGTAGAAACTTTATTTGAGAAAATTTGTTCATTCAAAACATTTACATGTTTGGGACTTCACCTGTGTTGATATTTCGGCTCGCTCTCATCTCAATTCAACTTCGCAAACATCTGGTGGGGCCGCTGAATATGCTGAGAAAATGAAACAGCGGAAATACATTTGTCTGGAAGTGAGTTATACGTTGATACTAGTTATTAATGCCTAAACCCCATCGATAACTAAACATGGTGGCAGCGGTATAAGTGATATCGAACAAATTTTTGAAATAGAAGGAGATACAAGCTCTGTGGTACCAATAGTTTCGGTTTCTAACCTCTCGATGCACGTGGCACCTCCAGAGAAGTTCACCTTCTCAACTCCGGCGTTATACGTTGATACTAGTTATTAATGCTTAAACCCCATCGATAACTAAACATGGTGGCAGCGGTATAAGTGATATCGAACAAATTTTTGAAATAGAAGGAAATACAAGCTCTTTGGTACCAATAGTTTCGGTTTCTAACCTCTCGATGCACGTGGCACCTCCAGAGAAGTTCACCTTCTCAACTCCGGCGTTGTGGGTACAGTGGAAGAAACGTTTCCATCGATATATATCAGTTTCGGGCCTATCATCCAAATCTGATAAGGAGAAAATTGATATTCTCATGTATGTGATGGGTGAAGAAAGCGAAGAAGTGTC
>NW_019294736.1:0-22454 GCF_000500325.1 Leptinotarsa decemlineata | reverse complement strand
AAACTAATTACTACTTGAATTCTCCCCTAAATAGGTGTTGTAAATCCTACAACTCTATATCCAAATCAATAGAAATTGGCATCTTTTCTCCTTCAACCACGTCCCTCAAACGTTCATACAATCACAATTTTCACATCAAACTGTTATATTTTGCAGTGCACTGCACTGTTCATAACACGATATTGCATATTATTTATAAGAATCAAATCATTTATTGTTATTTCCACCTCATCATTTGTGAATACTCTTTTCGGGTTTGTCTCGTTTTGTATTCCACTGAAAATAAATAAATAAATGTAATACGTTGTATTCATGATTTAACTCATGTCCTTCTGCTAAAAGGTAGTTCGCAAATGTGGAATTGGTCTTTCTATTTACAAAACTAATTCTATTCTCTTTAATTCTTTGGGAAAATGTTTTCCCTGTTTGGCCAATATATTCCTGATCTATCAGACACCAAAGTTTTGTCTTTATTGTTTTCAATAAAATGACAATGTTCTATAACTGACGTTATCGGCCTCTCAGTGGTAACTTTTATTGACGGGTGGATGGAATTGACATATTCAATGAACTTAGCCTGATTGACTATCTGTACCAATAAAACAGACTACAAAAAACTGTTAACTGATTATTGTGGAGTTCATACTCTATTATCCATGAAAATTTCAGCCAGCAAGGGTCTCAAAGGGTTCCTCATTGTTAGTCCATCACTGCATGAATAGAATTTTTCGTCAAACTGAAAATTAGTTGATGAAATTAAAAACGTAATTCTTCCTGATGACGCAAAATTGTCCATGTACAAAATTTATTTCCCAGTATTCCTCCAATTGGAACAATTGAACTGGTTGAGTGTCTCTTAGACAAAAACCACATGAATCCACTGATAAAACAGGAAATTTTTGGTTTACTTATTATTTGTCTTCCTCAAATTAACCATTGGACGGTAGAACAAGCAAACTGAGGAAAGTTGTTACTAACATACCTCATAATTTTTGTATTGATAACTACAAGTTTCGCGTTGTACCCCACTGGAGCATTGATAAATCCTGCTTCCACTAGTCTCTTCTGGAAGCCTAGGCACGGCTTAAACAAACTTCCCCGATGAAAGATTAGAGGGATGTTAAATTCCTACCGCTCGCGGCATTAAAAACCCCATGAGAGTAAGAAGACACATGCTCTTGTTTACCCGACATCGGCTTACTTTTCAGATTACAAGAAAGTTCACACTTATACCGAAATATGCGGCATCTTTTGACTCAGTTTATGTTTTGATTGTGGAGGAAGATAAGACGGTACTTATTATGAAGACGGCCCGAAAGATTGAGTCTGTTGTATTTTATAAAAGATGTTGAAATATGTTTTTAGGCAATGAATCGAGATGCATGTAAAACTACTGTACAGGGGACTGGCAGCTGAAGAACATCTGACTTATTCTAGGTATTATGGGTGTTGTCAGGTTCTTTTGATAGTCAACTCTGAATGAAGTTTCAGTTATTGTATGCACTGAGATTTTTATGATACACAGTTGATATGGAACGAATAGTATTTTTTTCATTTACCTAATACATATAGGCTACCCAACAGGCAGTAACGCCTGGACAGTAACAAAGTAGCACGAAGTGATAAACAGATGTACAATAATTATGACTGTAGTTAATGAAATACTTACAATCGAAAACGAAGTTTTAATGATGAACGAGAACGGGAATGTTTCCTACTTATTCATCAAACTCAAATACCTGTTCATGCAGGTGTTTGAGTTTAGTAAGAATGTATCATCTTTCCCTCCAACCGATTTCCTGGAGTCTTTGATGTCCACTAGATTCTCGTTAGGACAACAAGAGGATTGCTCCGAATTCTTGGGCTTCTTGTTGAATACTCTTCGTGAGCAAAATCAATACTCCTGACCGCTCTGGATTGAATGATTCCATACAGTCCATCTCGTCTTGTGTTTGTAAATCTTTATAGAGGTAAATGATTTAACAATAACGCCTTCGAGAAATCGTAAAATACTGCAGCGGCGCACGCACCTTTATTTATGTTATCATTCATGATCGATAAGAATGAGAAGAGGGCATCGTTGGTTCCCTTATTTGGTTGGGATCCGAATTGTTCTTCTGTTATTATATTTTTTGATAGTAAAAAGTTTTGAAGTCGATATTTTACTAGTTTTTCTATTAACTTCGCTAAACTGTTTGTGAGCGATATTGGTCTATTACGTGCTATGTTGCAGTTATAAGTATTTAGGTCGTTGGCGTCTATTGAAATTTCTTGATACTTTTTGTATTTACCCCTCAATTTATTGATCACTTTCCAGCATTCTTTATTCATATTATTTTCACTTTCCATCCTGCTAGTATAATTTGTTTTTGCTGCTCTGATGACCTTTCGGTATATTTTACGGTATGCCAAGTAATACTTGTGGAAGAACGGTTCCTCAGTAAATTTATGAATCGTGTGCAAGGATCTCATATTTTTCGCCGCTATTTTGATGCCTTTGGTTATCCAAGTCTTTAATTTCTTTTTGCGTTAAATTTTTTGAATAGGGAATGCTTTTTTAAAGTTGGTGCGGAGTTTTCGATAAAATTCCAAGAATGTATCGTTATTACGTAATTTAATTGCCCAATCAGTTTTATTACAAAGCTGTTGAAATACATTATATTTTTTTTTTTGCTCTAGAGTCTTGCTAATTTTACCTTCTTATCTTCTACATGAGGAGTATCAAAAGACACTATGCTGACTATGGCTTCGTGATCTGATAGACCTGCTGGTATTACTGAGCAGTTGACCCTATTTAAGTTGGAGCAAAAGTAATCAATAGTTGTAGCGCTATGCTTAGTTATTCGTGAGTTTCCGCACGATCAAAAACTCGCCTTTTCCTCGACTGAATGGACTGCTGAATGAAAGGCAGCTACATATCTCTGCGGATGGCTTCATTCTGCACGAACCACGGAGCATTCACAATCATCGTATTTTGTACTCTCTCCAGAATGGAGATGTAAGACGGAGCCGCTTGTCCCCAGACGCCTGAAGCATACATGATGACAGGTTTTAACATCATTTTTCAGATCGTCAGTTCGTTTTTTAGGCTCAGTTTGGATCTTCTATTGATCAGAGGGTGCAGACTTTTGATCCGGCCCTCGATCTTTGCTTTCACGGTTGTAATGCGCGGGTTCCAGGTGAGCCTACGGTCTATTAGAAGACCGAGGTACTTTACCCGCGCTTTCCAGTCGATTTCCCTTCCAGAGATCCTCACTTTTCTGACCGGAGAAGATAACACTCTTCTCATGGTTATCGCCTGAGTTTTGTCCGGGTTCACTCGAATCTTCCATTCGAGGTACCAGCGCTCGAAGTCGTCTAATGCACGTTGCATGTAGACCATCCCGAGCTCACGACCCATGGAAGACGAGAGGAGGGCCGTATAGAGATATCTTCACACGCTAAGACCTCGGAAGGTCACTGGTGTAGAAAATCTCAAGGTTTTGCTCACTGTTTCCTTAGAAAACTCTGGCGAAGTGCATCAGGAGTTCTTGTCACATGGTCGTACGGAAAATAAGGAGTATTATCTTGAAGTTATGCGTCGCTTGCGGGAAGCAATGCGAAGAAAACGTCTGTTATTGTGGAAAAACAATTAATGGCTTCTGCATCACGATAATTCACCTGCTCACTTCTCTAGCTTTTAGCCAGAAACAATACCGAAATTATTCCTCAGCCACCGTATTCACCAGATTTTGCCTTTTGAGACTTTTTCCTGTTCCCAAGATTGGAAAGACCCATAAAAGGACGGCGTTATACGACGATTTAGGAGATAAAAACAGAATCGCTGAAAAAACTCAAGGACATACCAAATTCTCCTTATTTTTTATCAGACCTCGTATTTCTCAAAGGAAAGTCTTCATGATCGTGGTGCAGTACAAGAGAACTAGTTCGTATATCGCTGTCAAAGAATAATAACATTTCCGAGAACAATAAATACAGATGGTCGTCAACCCTTCTACCATCCTGTATAACGGAACTTCGAAGGGGTGTGTTTCCATTCAACCCTGCCGAGTCGGCTCTAAAACACGATTTATTTGTTTTTCATGCTCCTTCGCATTCGACGCCCACATATGGATGATGTGTCAACGAATTTCGGTCCTTTTACGGCGGTTTTTTGACACGAGGCACGACAGACAGCTATTTAGACGTGACACTACAATTTGTAAACATGTCTGACACTTTCGCATTAACGGGGGTTACTGAAATGTTGCGGGTGTTGAGGAATTCGAGCTATTCTAGAAGTTTAATAACAGAATGGAGTGGCAATGTGTATTTTGGAAACCGGTTGACTAATTAGGGTAGATTTGTTATACACGGAGGTCTTTAGTTGTCAGGTACAGTCGAAGTAAACGATATTGTGCACACTTGACGTTGGCGGCACTCTCAAAGGCAAAAAAAAACAATACATAAAAATGAACCGGCTGCGAATTAGTCCACGTGGACTGTAGAACTGGCGGTTCGTATTGGATAATTTTCACTAACCGAGTTTTTTGATTGGCTGAGAAGTCTTAAAACTAAATTTGAAGTCATGTTACGGTGACGAATAGAAATCGGGGAATGCGGGGACGGTGATCGCCGTCGTGTTTAGTTCAGGAACTAAACGATTTGAGTGTTGAAATTCGATATAGGTGCAGTTATAATTAGATAAAATTTTTGTTATCTGTTTAAAATGTGGCGTCCTTGGACTAGTACTAATAGTAATAACGAGTGTGATAACAACGCAAACTTTTTCCAGTGTGTAGAACAATGCGTAAAAGAAATACCAGTGAATAAGATTCGGATGCATTTGAATATGTAAACGGAGAGTTTGTTTCAATGTATATAAAAATCTTCATCTCGAGTTTGGTTTCGAGGGAAACAAACTATTACGAGCAAATTTAACCGAAATTCCTTTTTTAACTGTACGTAAAATAGCCAAAAACAAACGCGATGTGATACATGATTATCAAAACCTTTAGCTGTATCTAATAAAATCATTGGATAAAACAATATATAACTGTTTCAAAAGCAATTTGATTCCAGCAACTGAAATCATAAGGAAAAAATTGAATACTTCCGGCCATAACGTGAGCTGCTGTGACAAAACTCTCCAGAATTGGATAAAGAAACTAGGATTTAGATTTAAAATAATAAACAAACATCAAGCAGTTATGGAAAGCAGAAGAATAGTGGAATTGCGTAACAAATACTAGAACAAAAAACTAAATATATACACAAGAACAACTTCAAATTTTCTATTTGGACGAAACTTGGTATGACACTCACGACATAGTTACGAAAGGGTGGACTAAAGGTTCGAGAATGTGTACGTCTAACATGCCTGCAAACAAAGGATCGTGACTAATTATTGTGCAGTGCAGAGAAAGTAGAGGATGGGTTCCAAATTCTTTAAAATTATGTGGAAAAAAACTTGAGTACTGCAATGTTGACTATCATGAAAACATGGAAGCTAATATTTTCGAAAAATGGTTTGAAAACACATTGATCCTACATTTGGATCAAGATCACTCTGTCAAGATGGTTGTTCTGATTATTGGAGTCCGTAATGGAATGATGCCCTCTCTAGTCTCTAATCTTAAAATCATACCAGCTTGCCGCACTATGGCAGAAATCTTAGCCACACATATGCAGAAGGCATCACTGCGCTTGCTCAGGCCACATGAGAAAAAAATAATAATAAAGTGTGTGTTTACTTATGCACGCACGTAACCTCACCTCACCTCACGTTATCATACGTTTGTTGAAAAAACGACACTAACAATAAAAAAGGTATTTAATACATTTAAAGTTCTATTATAAGGCATTATCAAGTTGAATTCAGTTTATTTCAATATCATAAAATATTCTACCCACCGTATGTATACTATATTTTTTCAGACACTGAGCACACTGGGTCTATTAGGAAAATAGACTTTATAAAATGCTCGCTACATGGTTAAGAAGTAATGACAGTCAAAAGTTGGATACTATGGTTAATAGGAATTAATAAAAATTCGAATAGCAATTAAAAACTTCGGGTGACGCATTGCCTCATGCAAGACAGCTGCGCCTCCGGACGAAGCTTCTGTTCACTATGGACAGGCCAAATGCGCTCTACTGAGAAACAATGGCCATACAAATTAAAGAAGAAGAAGAAGCTAANGGAAAATGAATAAATTCTTGTCTTGCAATATCTTTTTCAAAGATATCTAGCTTGCGACTAAAAACAGACTCGCTTTGTATCAGATCACATATCAATTTTCCATTTCCTTGTAACTCTGCGCTGAACGCTTTCAAATATATATTCATTTTTTCAGAAAAGCCACAACCAGTATATTGTGGTTGTTTGTTATGAATTCAAAGTGATTTCTGTCTCCCTGCTTATTTGAATTTTGCAAATTTAGCCACAAAATTTCAATAACTTGATCTTTACTTAGCCAAGGAACATTGTTATGTTGCAGTAAGTCATAATACGCTGAAAGGTCGATGCTGAAGAGCAGAATGAGACCTCATAAAATTATCCAACTTGACCAAGCTGTTCATCACTTCTTTCAGTGTAGCACTAAGTTTACCACAAAGGGCTACATGGTGAATTATGCACTGAAACGATATTAGACCTGGGTTTTTATACCTGATTCTCTTTACTACACCTTTTTTTTCCAATCATTGCTGTGGTTGAAAGAACATATTTCCGTAAAAATGGTATGTAGTTCAACCTATGGAAGTTTCGTGTGCTTAATAAAGATTTAAAATCATTACTAATTCCTACAAATACACACGCACACACAGGCTAGATAGGAAACTGATCAAACCATATTAGTTGTACTTCTAAAACAAGTTAAATAGGTAACTTGATATAAAATAAGTACTAAGTTAAATTATATGTGGCTTAAAAGTATTATTTCAATAATTAAAGGTTAAGTATATCTTATCTACGTTGTCGTAGAGGAAAACTGACAAAAAATCTCTCAACGACATCACAAGCAAACGTATTTAAAAAACACTCTATTGTGAGTTTTTCACTACAAGATTTTACAAAAACGCAACACGTGTTTCGTCATACAATGGCTTCTTCGGGCCTATCTATATTACCTAATTCTACATATTCAATGCTTAATATACCTTATTTTACAATTTGTAGTACCTACATTTCAAGTACCTGATGTTTACCTAAGTTTGTAATGAATTAAATTAACTGAGCTTATGTCCCAGTCTCCATATTTGAAAAAATATTTAGTAACGGGGAGTTAGTTATTCAATTCTAATTGATCATTCAGTAAATTACCCGAATTCCTGAATCTATTGATTTCTGAACATTCTAGAAGATTGAGTTTCAATCTCTAGAGAGTATGGATAAAGGCTACCAGGTTGATGCCTTCTATTCCGATTTCAGCAAGGCATTCGACAAGATAGATCATGCAACTTTACTCGACAAGCTGGCGGAAATCGGTATACACGGTGATCTGCTAAGATGGTTTCAGTCGTATATTACAAATAGGTCTCAGGCAGTCACTCTGGGAAAATTTAGTTCTAGATTCATTAATATTACTTCCGGAGTTCCTCAAAGCTCCCACCTGGGGCCTCTCCTTTTCAACATTTATATTAACGATACATCTAGTTGTTTCTCCTACTGCGATGTTTTAATGTATGCTGACGACTTAAAAGTATTCCATACTGTGACATGTTCCAACTATTCACTTCTCTTTCACATCAATATTAATAATCTTGTGAAATTCTGCGAAAAAAACTCTTTATTCCTTAATCTTGAAAATGCCATTCTATTACATTTACAAGAAACAAAAATATTTAACATGGTTGTTTATTTGTGATGAAAAGGCCTATATGCACGATTCCTCTGAATAAGGAAGAGTTCATTTCTTTAGATTATAATATTAGTAGAAAATGCACCAGTGGATCGAATATAAATGATGGTTAGGTTATTATCGAGCATTTTTGGAATCCGTGACAGTAACATTTTTTTCGTGTATGTTAACTGTTGGTCGTCTATAATGTTCTCCAGGATAGTTGTCATGCACTGTTTGGAACCTTTGGTGCAGTAATGAATATTACTGGAGATCCATCCCAACATCAAACCGTTATTTTAACACTTCGACACGTGTTTCGATCACCAAGTGATCATCTTCATGAGGAAGATCAAACCATTTTCCTGCCTCTTCAAGATGATCATTTGGTGACCAAACACGTGTCGAGGTGTTGGGATTAAACTCCAGTAATATTCTCCAGGACAAATGAAAATATTTTATTTGAATACTCTCGAATTTTTTCAGAGAAACTGAAGTCAGCTATGTCGAGGTCATTAATGGGTGAATTTGGAAACCAACATAGAAATGCATTATTATTTTATATTTCTGGGCTCTCCGTGTAATAATTTAGGGTCAGCTAAATTGTATCGGGTCAGAGATATGGCTATTTTAATGACATTGGATGTCATCAAGTGTCGAAGTGTAAATGAGTTGAACATTGTTCTTATGTTTTTTGCCTAACCCAGTTTCAAATGACAGTAAGATTGACCTCGCCAGTCGTATAGATTCACCAGGTAAGTATAGATTCCATTTATAATTACACTATGTAGATAATGTTTTTTGCATGTTCATGGAAGACTAATAATTGATTATTAACATATATTCAGAAAAGAAATTATTTAAATTTTCAAAATTAACTAAGTGTTGTTGGTCATAAGACTGAAACCCCATTTGTTCGGTGTTCTTTCGGTCGTCTTTATGTGCAGAGTAAACTATTACATTTTTGTCACTGTTCAATTATCTCAACTTGTGTGTAATGAATATTTTGGTTTATTTCCAGAACAAAGCTTTATTTGATGTTTTCAATTCTTTTCACTGAGGTGCAAGGAAATTAACTATAATTATCGAATAACACATAAAAAACTTAATCAACAGCGAATTAAAAAAAAATTCAAAGTCCTTTTCAATTTTATTGACCTCCTGGAGATTATAGTTTTGATTTACTTTCTATCACAATTATAAATATCAGGAATTTAAGATAATTACAATGAAAAGTAGGTACTTCCTCCGAATGCTATTATAACCGGGAATGTCACAGCCATTCATCCATTTGACAAACTATTTTTGGAGTTTACAGCTCATCATTCCTGAAGATGTAACCTTTCACTCAGTAAACTAGTAACAAGGCGTTCACCACACTAACAAACCAACAAGTAGAAGTACTGGTACCAGACGACGTTCCCTTGTGATGGAGATAACTTGTATTCAAGAATTCCGCGATGGATGAGAGGAATATCTCCCCTATCAACCTTGGTTCCTTGGCAACAAATCCATCCAGGAAAGTTGAATTTTTCAACACTGATTTGGATGTGGTGCCGTGTAGATCGGAAAGCGCTTCTTTCGACTCTTTCCCAGCGACATTTTCGTAGTAATCACCGTAGTCGAGTTGACAATTAGTGGATGTCACCATCACGACACTACAAAACAAACAAAGTAGCCAGTGGTCCATCTTTGATGGCTTTCATATATTACTAATATGTTTTTTACAACTCTGCTTATATTATGGCATGAGTTCAATTATAGCTACGATGTTATTGGATATTCAATATTTACTGTATCTGGCGCAGCAAAAGGTTCTAATTACAACTGTTATTTATTATAGTAGTAGCGATACTGGAAAAATGGATGACAATTTACACACCGCTTCGTTAAACTAGATAATTATCTGACCCAATCTGTTTTAATTTTTTTAAATCAATACATGTTTTTATTAAATGAAGAAAATACTATACACTCTATACTATACCAGAGACGGTTTCGAGGAAGGTATTTATACATCAATCACACTTGTAGATCTCAGTAAAGCGTTCAGTTGTGTTTCTCATGATCTTTCAAAAAAAAAATTCAACATTGTGGCGTCAGAGGTTTACCTCTCCAGCTGATAAAATCATATCTTATATGAAGAACTCAGTGTGTCCCCGATAACAGAAAACTATCCGACTTACGTGAAATAAAATATGGTGTGCCCCAAGGGTCTGTCTTGGGTCCCCTTTTGTTCATCGTTTACATCAATGATCTTTTTTACTACCTTTTTCTGAACACTATTGTCATGTATGCTGATGATTCGACATTGTTTAACAGACACTCAGACTTAAGCCGTCTTAAATACATTGAAAATGAGGTGGGAATATAGCAGATCACTGGTATAGTAATAATCTACTCTGCCTGAACAGAAACAAACCACAAAAACTGAACTTTTGCACAAATCACACACTCTCAAATGGTGGCACTGTTGAACTCCTTGAAATAACCTTGGACAATAATCTCAACTGGTCCGCACATATTGGTCCGCGTATGTTCTGCGTCAACTCAAAAAGTTTCCAAACATAGAAACCTTATTGATTGCCTTTTATGGACTCATACAATCCCATTTGAATCACGGTATCATTTTATGGGGTAATACTTCAAACTCAAAAAAAGTATTCATTATTCAAAAGAGGGCTATAAGCTAATGCAAGTCGTAGGGATCACTGCCGGCCGTTGTTTGTCGAGTATGGAATAATGTCTGTACCTTGCCTATACATACACCACTCACTACTACATATACATAAAAACAAAAATGCGTACTCAACTAATGCGGACTTCCATAACGATAATACCAGAAATAAAAATCTGCTAAGAGAACGAAGACATCGTCTAAGAAAGTCAGCCAGAAACTCGGTTGATATTAGGATATACACGAAATTAAAAACCTAAATTATAATCAATACAATTCAGAAGTCAAGAAAATATGCTCCCACCACTGTTTCTACACAGTTGACGAATTTATGGCCTGCAATATATAAAGTTTGGTCCTATTTTCTGTCACACACTCATGATACATACTGGTATTCAATAATCTAACTTCCAAAATATTTCGCTAATATACTCCGCTAATAATTTACCTGTCTAATTGCCTGCTTAACAACTTTCATCTATACTTATAATGTTTTATGCCTATGTGATTATTTGTCTTTAAGTACTGTGTTCTACTAATTTATACATACAAATTATCCACACCTCATGACCTGCTACAAATGTAATTTTTTATATGACGTAGTCAATAAACATCTATCTATCTATCTATCCATCTATCTACCTTGAAAATAATGGGAACATGGTTTGTTTGAAAGTGGTTGACAATATTTCATGGTGAATTTTATTAGTTCGGACTTGTCTAATATGATTCGAAATCTATGAAAGAACAAATAAAACCCGTCTTTGGGTGATGTCTGAACTATTCCTCCGACAGATGACAATTTATAGGTCATTCGAGCGCTTTCATCTATCCCTTCTTTCCTCTCTCCGCTTTACCGGTTCAGCGCGAGTTGATCGTTTTTCGTTTAATTAGAGGTTTTCATATGTTACATATATCTACGCTAACTTGACTGAATGTGTCCTCGGACAACATATATGCAGTTTCTTTGAACTTCGTTTCAAACCAGTGTTTCTCTCTTTTGGTGATTCCAGGCCAAACATGCTCTGCTATTCCCAATTTGCTGGTTACTCCCCGCTGTGTGTTTTTCTTGTGTTCGGCTATGCGCACGTTCAAATACCTCTTAGTTTCACTGATATGGGATTTGCCACACTCACAGGTTATCAGGCAAATGTAATTCCTGGAACCGATGTCCGCATTTGGTCGTCTGGTTTTCGTGAGGCTGGTATTTCCGTATCTGAATCAGGTTCTGATGCTGAACTTGGACCCAATTCTTCTCATCCTTTCCGGTGATCCTCTGACGTTGGGAAGTACAAGCACTGATTGTGGCGGCTGCTCTTCCTTGTCAGGCTCTTGCTGTCTCCTAACCAAAGTCTACTACACCATCACTTCCTTCCTTCATATTCCAGAGCCCAAAAGCACGATTCTCTAGTCTTGATGATTCTCCTCTTGGTAGATTGATGGTGGTTGGATTCGTGATTCAGATACTGTCCCGTGGTAGTGGGTCTTTCTGGCCAACAATTTTTATCGATCCAAATTCAATCCTGTTTTTAACTAAAATGTAAACGTCATATAACTTTTGAATTGACCATTTGTTGGATAGAAAATCATGAACAGCAACTCAAAATGCAGCAAATTCTTCCCTTACAGATTTTTCCAATTATTAAATCAAGATCATTGTTGAAAATTCAAAATTTACCGCCAAATGTCACTATCGATATAACAGTTTCCTTTTTCATCTATCAGAGTGTTGTTAATTATTCATCCAATGTGGCGCATTAGGATTTGTCGCCGCCAGGTATTAATGTTTCATATCTGAACTTAGTTGTTATAATCTGTGCATACAGTTTTATTCTAGAATGATGTTGGCAACATTGCTGTTCGACTACCTTCTTTCAGATTTGCCCTTTAGACAACAGATGGCCCTTTAGGACCAGTCCATCCTTCGGTGAACACCCAACATTGTTTTTCTATTGCGTGAAATACTTCAAATTTCACTTCTAATATTCGAACTGAAAATAGAGTTACAAATCTGGAATCAAATAAGAGATTACAGAGTGAGCGATTATCGAAAGAGGTATAACAATCAAAAGTTCGAATAAGAGACCCATTATTCTTTGTCCAAATCCGCTCTGACGCGATACATCGTTGAACTGGTCGAATCACACATAAAACTTTAACGTCCCTCGATAAACCCCTATTCGTTCACCCACTCAACTACCCTGATAAGGATCTAACAGCTTTATTGACTTCAGACTTTCGATTTACGACTATCCAAAGAAGAAACACTTGGGTGTTCTTATCTGTAATCGCTATTGCTTAATATGATGTAATAGAAGTAAAGCCCTTTGTCATGGAATAACCCTTTCTCTTTAGTGTGATCTTTGAGCTGTTAAAAAGGCGATTACATTGAAAGTTCTACCCACTCGAAACGTGTGTATGTCAGAACTTGGAATGTGGGAAGAGCTACTAGTTTTTCCTTTCATTTCAGCACGAGTTTCAGCATAATGGAAATACTGATGCAGATTGTACAAGTAATGAATTAATTCATTCATTTTGTGAAACTTGATTTTTGAAATCGATCACATTGTCAAAGCAATGAGTGCCTCATGTATGTTACAATTGGAAATAATAACTGGTGTTTTTATCTTTTTGAAAATATTTCAGAGACGGGAAGCAATATTTCCAAATTGACTATATTTTTCTGATTTCACGAAACTTGTAGTAGTTCAACAGTTTTCAGGATTCGAATCAGAAAAAAAGTCGATCTCCTTTGCACGCCTGCTGCCTTGGGCTAGTTAGCTGATTTTCAGGCTCCCTCTCCGGAATCGGAAAATAAAAATTATTTTTAACTTTCTAGTTCGATGTTCTTCAAAAGCGTGTTTTTTGAATTGAAGGGGTTATATTTTTAGACGTGATTAATTTTTGGGGAAGAAAGTTTTTGGCTTTCTACTACTCCATCTTGATACAAAAAAAAAAGAATGAGGGAATCTTCCGAAGAAAGGAAGGAAGTAATCAATTTCAAAGTAACTCTATACATGGATGTGTAGATCATGCAAAGAAGTAACTTTCAGACACAATTGCCATGCTAGTGAACAGAACTGCAACTACGACTCTTCAAGGCGAGGCTATCAGGTTCAGGGTCACCAGGGGCTGCCCTCAAGGTGGGGTACTATCTCCCCTTTTGTGGTCGCTTCTGGTGGATAGTCTGCTTGACGCCCTCGACAGAAGGAGAGTTGATCTGCAAGCTTATGCAGATGACCTTGTCATCCTGGCAAGGTCCACGTCGGAAAGGGTAGCTTGTAATATCCTCCAAAGCGCGTTGGACGTTGTTCACAGTTGGTGCCTGAGGGAGCAGATGTCTGTCAACCCCAGCAAAACTGTGTTAATCCCCTTCACCAAGAGAAGGAAATCGGACGATCTATCGCCAATTTCCCTCAATGGTGTGGTCATTCCATTTGGAACAGAGGTGAAGTGTCTTGGCATTGCCTTTGATAAAAGACTCACCTGGAACGCTCACTTGGAAAAAGTTTTAAACAAAGCCAGACTTTCTCTATGGACATGTCGAAGGATTTGTGGTAAAACTTGGGGTATAGGTCCCAAACAAATCCATTGGGTTTATGTGATGATTGTCAGACCAATGATAACGTATGGTGTAATTGCTTGGTGGCCGAAAGTTTACAGAAAACGTCCCAAGCGAAGCTCTCAGGCTTACAGAGCCAGCTCTCTGGCTCTGGCTCTGGCTCTCAGGCTCTCTGGCTCTCTGGCTCTCTGGCTTACAGAGCCTCTGGCTCTGTGAGCCAGAGAGCTGGCTGCGACTGTAATTCAAGCGGAAATTTACGCTATTGAATTGTGTGCGGAGAGATTGGTCAAATCCAACGTCACTCACAATTCAATAAAAATATTCTTGGACAGTTAAGCAGCGTTGGAAGCTCTTGGCTCCCACTGAGCAACGTCTAAATTGGTAGCAAACTGCCAAAAAAGACTTTCCTCAATAGGAAGACCAAACAGATTGTCTGGTCTGGATTCCTGGCCATAATGGCCTGGAAGGCAATGAAGCTGCTGACTCTCTTGCAAAGGGGGGGGCTGCAAGCGGCTTCATTGGACCAGAACCTGTCATTTGCATCGCTTTGGGCTTTGCCAAACAAACACTCAACACCTGGATGGTAAGAAGAGTTATGGACTTCTGGCATAATCTTCCAGGATCGGCTCACTCCAAGGCGTTTATTCACTCTTCGAAGCTTGATTCCATACAGTTGTTGGACTACAGTAGGGATGAACTACGATGTCTAACAGGCCTTTTTACATGTCACTGTCATTTGAATCATCACATGCAGAGACTTGGACTGTCGGAAGACAGTGTGTGTCGCCTCTGTGGGACCCTAATGCACTTGCTATCAGCATGTCCAGCACATGCGGTCTCGGCCTACATCCATCGACATAACGCGGCCCTTGTAGTGCTATATTACCATCTACAGCACTCTTACGGTATTGACGAGACACCGATGTTGATCTACTATCCGGAGGGTATTGAATCCGTTGTGGGGAACGAGAAGTATCGAATTTATTGCCACTATTCGTTCCCCACCCTCAAGCTCATACCAGCTAATGAGCCTGATGTAGTCCTTATTGACCATCAGAGCATGACGATATTTGTCGTGGAGTTTTCAGTTCCTGGCGAGACGAATATCGTCCGAAAAGAGGAGGAAAAACGGGTAAAATATCGAGATTTTCTCTTCGAACTCCGCAGACTTTATCCAGATCACTCTGTCAAGATGGTCGTTCTGATCATTGGAGTCTTTGGTGAAATGATGCCCTCTCTACTCTCGAATCTTAAAGTCATACCGGCCTGCCGCACTAAGGCAGAAATCTTAGCCGGACAGATGCAGAAGGCCGTCAGTCTTGGCTCACTGCGCTTGCTCAGGGACATGATTTTCGGACCCAATGATCACTTACCCCACGGTGTGGGGTGTGGTCTTTGGTTGATAATACTGGCGCGGCCTCCTGAATGTATCAGGGCTTCGGGGGACAGGGCCTGATCAGCGCAAATTACGGTGAAAAAAATAATAATGTATTCATTTCCAGAATGATACAATGAATATTTGTAAATATTTACTGAAACGGGAAAGGCTGAAGATCAGTTGGTTGTATCAAAAGATGAAACCTCAGATCTGTTTTTCATCTCCGGCCAAGAGAAGTCTCATCTTTTTTTCGATGTGTAACATATTTTCAAACGTGATTTTCAGTGGAACCAAGGTATTCTTCACCTAAACAATTGCATGTGTTGGTAATTCCACTAGCCAACAGATTCCTGTGAAATATCATTTCCGATAAAATACGGGACGCAATTGTTTCCATACTTGATCCTCTACTTCTCCCACATATTTTAGTATGAAAAGTTACAAATATATCTTCATAGTACCAATATAACCGCTATACTAGATACAGTCCATCGAGTTATTTCAACCCTTAGGTGTAAGGGTGTCGTAGGTACGTGAAGAGTTGTTGAAAAGGCTTAAATGTACCCCCGGAAACAGTGGAATGGCGTAAGTTCTTGTGCACTCTTGTTAGTTCTTGTAGAGGGTATCGTCAATGACCACAAGGGTGTTGTCGTCGACGTCCTCGACGAAGACAAATGTCAAAAGGACCCTGAGGCTTAAGAGAAGCCAATGGAATGCCGCAACCCTGTTGTTTTCGATTGTCAATGACTAGAAGGGGTTGAGGAAGAAGTGCCAAAATGGCCTCAATATAATAGATAACCCCAGCTTGGTTTCTGTAACTTGTATCGAAAACGGAATAATATAACAGTTTTCGCAGAGACATAATCCGACGAAACAACATTCAAAACGATAACCCAGTACTCTGAGGGGAATTTATTCACTCATTTTGATTTTATTGATGTATTTATTTGTAACAGAAAAATATGTGTTCTCGTATGTATATGTATTGATCAATACTGAAATCTGCTGGTTTCTCACAAACAATAATAAACAATGCTGAAAGTCAGTCGGATCATCTGGTGGCAATTCCCAGAATATTTATCCCAAGACATATGTTCCAAAGGCATCTATTCAGTGAACTTGCAGAAGATTTAAGTTGTGCCTGTCGGCTCGTGGGCATTCCAGAGAAAATATTGCTGTCCACAGTTTCTGATAAGGTGGTTAGAAGGCCAAACCTAAGATAATTCTTTACAACTTCAACCTTTTTTTCATTCACTTGGAATTTCGGAGTCGTACTTGAAATATGAGCACCTTCCGTAGAATAATTTTTATTTAGATCCTCAGTAACCCCATTTTCAGTGGTTTCAGGTACGATTACTATAGTATGAGAGACCGATTTCTTCACACCTGTGACGAATAACAAAGTGCAGGTGTAGATTCCAGCATCAGATTTCGAAGTGACGTTGACTTTCAAATCAAAGAAACTTCCTACATCAATATTTACAGAAAGTCTAACGTTTTCATGTTGCCATTCGTCCAGGACAACATAACTGAGGTGTGAAGTTCGGCAAGGAAGGATAACGGATTCTCCTAGCTTCACTGAAAATGTTTCGGGAACTGTATTTATCGATATGTTGACGTTGGTGAAACCATCATAAATTTCATCGTCGTAGTCATAGTCATCATAGTCCATTATCACTTGTGTTGAGTTGACTAGTAGAGAGAAGACACACAATATGGAGATTGTCAAAACACAATCCGACATTTTGGAACACACATTAATGACAATAATGACGAAATAACACTTTTTTCTCACTTGAGAACTAGATGGTTATTCTCGAAGAAGATATTCATGACTACTTATTTCTTGAATAACTTTGTTCAGTATCATCCTTCTTATCATTAGTTTGATAAAAATCCACTTGTTTTGCACAATATTTATGAAGTTATCAATTCTGTTTTTCATTTATTTTGATATATCAGTATACAAGGTTAAACATTTGAAATACGTTTCTCGTCAAATGAAGGAGCTCAACATTTGAATATTTTACTGAAAACAATAACTTCACAAATTCTTCTTATCCTTTCCGATAATCCTCTGATGTATCGGAAAGGATGAGAAGGAACTCCCGCCAAAGAGTCATCTTCCGCTAAAACCAATGAAGCGGAAGAGAGAACAGGGGATAGCTGAAAGCACTCGAATGACCTATAAATAGTCAAATCTCGAAGTCCAGTTATCACCCAAAGACGATTGTGGATACTAACAATCAAAACGTCGTGACATAACTTGGTTTGAAATCTTTTTAATTTTAATTTTTTATTTTTGTTAATAATATTTTTTAATTTTTTTAATTTTCAGCTTCTACTAATATTTCAATTTTTATTTATTTGGTTGTTGCTTGTATGTTATTTCTTTGTTATTTCAGTTTTTTGTTTAATAAAATTGTTATTTTCGGATAATATTTTTTAATTTTTTTCAGGGATTTCAAATCAATTTTATAAATTAGACAATGGAAGTCCGAACTGATAAAATACACCACGAAACATTGTCAACCACCTTCAAATCAACTGACCGTATTGCTATATTCTCAGCTTTATTCAACATTGTATAATATAAACGATCACTTTTGCTCACTTTCATTTTCGTTTCGTTTGGTTCTGTCTTTAGAATTTTTGTATTGATGTGGTGAACAAACAAATGGTGAAGGGTCTCTAATTATAAATAATGTGTCTAACAGACGAATTCGGAAACTGGAAGAAAGTAAAATTTTATTCCGTAGACAAAAGCAGTAAAAAATTTTGAACCAGTAAAAAGACAATTCATAATTACTTTACCACAATCAACATCCTCTATCGGTTATTTCAAAAGTTGGTAGTTATTTGGAAGATTTCTCTTGTCCTTTTTGGGAATAGGCCGAACGAGAGCAATCTTTCAATAAGAAGGAAATAAATGAATTGTTTGTTATTTGGATATTTTGCACTATGCCGCACCGATAAGTTTGATTTCAAAATTACTGACCCGACTGAACTTAAATTTTCCGACTGACTCATCAAATCATCATAGGTCAGAGTGGTCACGTCATTCTCAGAATTGCGCAAATATATGAAATAAACAGAAATATCAGATTTCTTCAAACGGATGGATTTCACAGGACTGATAAAATTATTAGTCAACGAATGTTTTATTTTAAGGCCTTGTAGAAAAGTGAAAAAACTCAATTATACAAAATTTGATCGATCGGTCAAGCTTCACATTTGTAAAAAAGAATAATATATGAGTTTTATTTCTAAATGTATTTTTGGAATACAGTGCATTTCAGTAAAAACGAGCTGTCTCGAATAAGACAATGATATTTAGATTATAACAAAATTGTGAATTATTCCAACTTTGGTTTTCAGGGGTACACATTTTTGTAAAGTAAAAATCAACCCATTCCAGTCGGCAGTCCTTTATCTCATGTCATGTCATGATCATCTCACGATCATGTCAAAAATTTGAAATATAAGTAATATTCGAGTGACATCTCATTTGAAAGGACTTTAAATCAAATACAGGGTAGAGAAAATAATTGTTTTTCGATTTCCAACAAGACTTTTATTTGTTAGAACCGGTTTCGGTTTATTAAACCATTCTCGAGTAAACTGACGCAATTTGACAAACAAATGAATATACAATAATAAAGCCAATGTCATTTGGGTAGCTTAATCAAACCTGAACCTGAAATAACAAAAATGTTATTAAATAGATGTAGCTGTTACTACGTGGTAGTTTGACCCGTTTGTTTGGGTCAAATATAGTAATTGAAGTTTGACCGTTTTCCTGTTGACATATTGATCTGATATTTGGTACACACATTTAGTTTTGATGACAGTACAATTCAATAAATTGTGTATCATTTTAAATCCAAGATGACCGCAGCTAAAAAATGACGAATTATGTATTTTTTCACAACTACCTCAAAATGGGTATAAAATGACAAGGTTTCACAAATAGAATAGTGCTACACTTTGAAAAAGATGTAAATTAAATATGGCCGCAGCTATAAAATGGCGTATTACACATGTACCGTCAGTTGAGATCCACTCTGGAAGAGACGGTATACATCTTATCCACCCTAAAGCCATACAGTCTCTAGCAAGGTTCAATTGTGGAACGATTGAAAAACACAGTAAAGTTCAATTTTGTCCACAAAATGCAAGCTTCACCCATCGACGCGTACGAATTGTAAAATTCGTTACTTCCATAATTGTACACATAGTCGTCACAATCTGGTAAAAATTAGTTACTGAAAAAAGCACAAGTGAGATATTGGAACGTTTTTTTAACACCCACTGAAGGTGATAACGAGCAATAGTCAATTTTCTCCTCAATATTGCATCGAACTGTCTTTTGAAGAAAAAAAAAACAACAGTGACTATCTGTGTTTGTTGAATCAACTTCGTTTATGATAAT
This sequence comes from Leptinotarsa decemlineata, assembly GCF_000500325.1. Lineage (NCBI taxonomy): Eukaryota > Metazoa > Arthropoda > Insecta > Coleoptera > Chrysomelidae > Leptinotarsa > Leptinotarsa decemlineata. Next base: position 2,585 of record NW_019294736.1, on the reverse strand, counting down.
ATGTGGCGCATCGTCAGTGAGATAACTAGGTATTCACTTGTTTTGAACTATATAAAGGAATATATTCATTTAGATAAGTTGAAGAAAATCCCAATGGTTTTTATATTGTGATAACCTCCAGTTGAAAATTTGATATTCTTCTATTTGGTAATGTTATATTACTTGGTTGATTCAAAAATAATGTTTAGAACTTCTCAAGATATTCATATTGAATCACAATTTTGTCATGTTTTCCTATCTAAAATTGAAGAAAAGCACTTTTCATTTTGCGCGAGAAATGGTTATGAAATCATATTGTGTGATACGTTGCTGTATTCACAATGAAAAATGAAGTCGTCACTTCAGTTTCGGNGACAAAAGCAGTAAAAAAATTTGAACCAGTAAAAAGACAATTCATAATTACTTAACCACAATCAACATCCTCTATCGGTTATTTCAAAAGTTGGTAGTTATTTGGAAGATTTCTCTTGTCCTTTTTGGGAATAGGCCGAACGAGAGCAATCTTTCAATAAGAAGGAAATAAATGAATTGTTTGTTATTTGGATATTTTGCACTATGCCGCACCGATAAGTTGAATTTCAAAATTACTGACCCGACTGAACTTAAATTTTCCGACTGACTCATCAAATCATCATAGGTCAGAGTGGTCACGTCATTCTCAGAATTGCGCAAATATATGAAATAAACAGAAATATCAGATTTCTTCAAACGGATGGATTTCACAGGACTGATAAAATCATTAGTCAACGAATATTTCATTTTCAGGCCTTGTAGAAAATTGAAAAAACTCACATATATAAAATTTGATCGATCGGTCAAGCTTTACATTTGTAGAAATGAATAATATATGAGTTTTATTGCTAAGTGTATTTTTGGAATACACATTTAGTTTTGATGTCAGTACAATTCATTACATTGTGTATCATTTTAAATTCAAGATGGCCGCAGCTACAAAATGACGAATTATATATTTTTTCACAACCACCTCGAAATGGGTATAAAATGACAAGGTTCCACAAATAGAATAGTGCTACACTTTGAAAAAGATGTAAATTAAAGATGGCCGCAGCTATAAAATGGCGTATTACACATGTACCGTCAGTTCAGATCCACTTTAGAAGAGACGGCATACATCTTATCCACTCTAAAGCCATAAAGTCTCTAGCAAGGTTCAATTGTGGAACGACTGAAAAAACCAGCAAAGTTCAATTTTGTCCACAAAATGCAAGCTTCACCCATCGACACGTACGAATAGTAAAGTTCGTTACTACACATAGTCGTCATAATCTGGTAAAAATTAGCTACTGAAAAAAGTACAAGTAAGATTTTGGAACATTTTTTTTAACACCCACTGAAGGTGATAACGAGCAATAGTCAATTTCTTCCTCAATATTGCATTAAACTGTCTTTTGAAGAAAAAAAAAACAACAGTGACTGTCTGTGTTTGTTGAATCAACTTCGTTTGTGATAATATGTGGCGTATCGTCAGTGAGATAACTAGGTATTCACTTGTTTTGAACTATATAAAGGAATATATTCATTTAGATAAGTTGAAGAAAATCCCAATGGTTTTTATATTGTGATAACCTCCAGTTGAAAATTTGATATTCTTCTATTTGGTAATGTTATATTACTGGGTTGATTCAAAAATAATGTTTAGAACTTCTCAAGATATTCATATTGAATCACAATTTTGTCATGTTTTCCTATCTAAAATTGAAGAAAAGCACTTTTCATTTTGCGCGAGAAATGGTTATGAAATCATATTGTGTGATACGTTGCTGTATTCACAATGAAAAATGAAGTCGTCACTTCAGTTTCGGCCCATATAAACATACAAAGTTGATGATGTTTTCTCAAAGACGAAACGTCGCAGAAAAATACTGCCTACGTTATGCCATGACAAAGTGCTATTCGTTTTACATTTCCTTTAAAAATGAAGCTAGGAGAAAATAGAAACGAAATTCTCAAATTTCGGTTTTTTTTCTCGGATATCTCCGATTGGACACATAAATGTGCTACTTTTCTCTAATTCAATCGACCCCGTATCAATGACCGTTTCCGATATTCCCATGCTGAGTTTTAATATGCCTACCAACGAAAACTTGACCCCCCCTGTAAGTCAGAAACGCACGTGTAATTGAAAATTTCAAAGCACACGGCAATTTTTATTTCCAGGCGAACTAATGCTGACATGAAAATCATACCCCTCTGCGTACAGCAACTAACCCCCATATTTTTTTCAATGGCATGGGCGGTCGAACGCACTGTATTATAAACATGGATTAGTATCGCTTGAAGAAGCTATTGTACAGTGGAATACTTGTTACTGTTTTGTTCAGTGAAAATCATTCAATAAAGTGTTATTAAATGAGTTTAAAAAATTATTTTCACAAAAATGTGTCAAAGTGACCTTTTTTCAGTTTGTTCCAAGGGCCAATTTCTGCCCTTAACTATATTTCTAGACTAGGATAGTCGCAAAGTGCGTGACCTAAGCAAACTTACGCTTTTTTTGCATTTCAATTATTATTATGTATTGTGACACTTAACGACATCTAGTGGCGAGTAGTGGTACTATGTACTAT